>JAODLL010000093.1:0-14333 GCA_026546735.1 Forbesichthys agassizii | reverse complement strand
AAGGATAAAGGGATTTTAAAGATACAATAAGATAAAAAAACACAATATGCCTTCTTTTAACATATTCTATGAATAGTAAATTTTAAGGAGTGTTTTTAATCACTTATTGTAACACTAATTGTGTTAAAGTGATGTCACCTTAATTCATTAAGAAGTCATTAAGAATTTAATTTAATTCATTTTTAAATAAACACACTATACCATAATAATTTGTTTTTATTGTTATTGTTTTCAAGTCTATCATACATAACATACAAACGGATGTTTAATATTGCAATTTATAGTAAATTGAGCAATGTATATTTTACAGTTGTATACAGTAGCTGTGTGTGTGTGTGTGTGTGTGTGTGTGTGTGCATCTCCAAGCACTAAACCACTTTGTGGCAGGTCAAAAAGTTTGTGACACTTTACTACAGACCAAATCTGTCATGGGAAATCTGTTTTGCTATATTAATATTTTGCCATCATTTATAATGCCTGCAATGCAGGACACACAGGTATTGGGCATTTAACTGGTATTGTGGCTCTATACACAAAGGTGAGGTGCAAATAACAGACACACTGGAAGATGAAATTCATGCATTTTTCAATATTCTTTGAGTATGAAGGCTTCTGTTGTTGCCCTCAGAAGCTTACGGGTGTGTTGTTCCTATAAATGGTTTTCTTTTTTGACTGACAGCTCAGAATTATAAAGAAATGTTAAGGATAAAGCACGTTTCTATCTGACTAAACTTTCATGATGATAGTGTTGCGGCTTTCTTCTTTTGCTTAGGGGCACCCTATGGATTTTAGATTTGGATATTCTTTGATATATTTCCACATTTGCTTGTCGTTTTTTAATATTGCGTAGGTAGTATTTGCATATTTCCACATTGGGTGGACTATAAGCATTCTTTGTCTCTTCTGAATGATATCGCCTGTGTTTACGCCTCATCTGTATCGCTGCTGAATCAGAAGACAGCGGGAAATGATCGTGAGGTATGTTTCGCCTAATCATATTTGATGAGATTAAATACATCATGCACACTTGCGGTTGTGGCACAGCCTCGTGGAGGTTAGGAGAAGTCAAATGATCTGGAACAAAGAACATGAGCGGGTGTGCATCCCCCTGGATGCATCACGGCACCATTAGGATGGAGCCTGTGTGTCTGAGTGAATGCAGCACCCTCGTTTGCTGCGTGGTGGGTTGGAGAAGGGAAGGGGGGTGGCTTAACGCCTTGTGAGGCAGCCGCCTTGCTTTATGAATCAGGCCACAAGCAGTCCTGTGGATCGATGAGGGAGATAGGACTACCCACTGTATGTTAAACTCATTCATCCACGCTGTCCCACACACTCAACGGTACATCCTCAAATAACCTGCCCTGGGATGGCCTGCCCGCCGTTTGATTTATTCTCTATAGCGTTTTTAGGTCTAATTAAAGCCCAATGTTTCTGCATTGTTTTGGCTGGTTTTCTGAATCGCATGGGCCCAGGAGACTACATGAAGGGATGCGTATTCTTCTGGGGAACAGGAAAGCACCTGTGGCGTGAGGTATATGCAAAACGCAGAGTGCCATCTGTTTGGATGCGAGCATTTGAGATTCTAGCTCACCAGCTCGAGCTCACCAGAGACTTAATTAAAGTTGGAAAATGAGTAACTGGTATACTAATGTTTCTCCAATTAAATGGCACGTATAGAAATTCCTAACAGGAGTTACATATCAGAGGACACTTTTATCATTTGTAAATGCTAACAATTAATTATTAAATACGAATAGGCATATAAAAATAATTGCACTAATGCAGTTTTTTGTACGCCACAACCCCATGAAATATAGCCTCGCCCTCAATTTGACTTTGCCTCGAGAATCAGACTGGAGAGCTTGGAAATTGTGGTGTTTCAGGATGGTGTTGTGCCCGCTATAGGGTCCCCACCGTGGGTACCCTTGACAAGATCGCACCTATGACGCTTCACTTTCAGGATGTTATGTGTAAGATTTAAACAGTTTTGCTCAGGGATGGATTTAACAACATCGTGTTTGACAATTAACCATACTAAGTGTCTGTTATATTTATTCCTAAACTGATGCTTTCATTGCTAAGTGCTAGCGTTAGGCTGTACCGGTAGCATAACGTACCGTACACAGGAATAAAGAAATGCAGTATAATTATATATAAGATAGGTTAGCTGGCTAGGCACGTCTTCATCATTAGCATACTATCAGCACTCAGTCTACAACACCAGTTCTTAGCAAACTCGTAATTTGAATGGTTAAAATACTTATAGTCTAGCAGCTGGCTATAGCTACAATAATGATATAGAGAATAAACACATTAAGGACTGCAGATATTTCTTCTTGTAGGATGTTATCTTCAAGTGGATCCAATCCACGGCGGGGACTTTACCTAGGGCACAACACCGGTAAAGCTATTGTGTGGCCAATCAGCATTTACCGTTCGCCACGGCCGTGTTTTAGGTGTGACGTAGGCGACTTGAAAACAACTTCAGTCAAAAACGCCTATAGATGATACAATGTATAGCATCAGTTTAATTCAAATGTATTAGAAGAGCAAGAGCTTTTCTCCATGGAAAATATTTGTTCACTCTTCTCTCGACTTTTCTAGTGCAAACGTGACAACAGACCTGCTGGGTCACAGTTTCGTCCAATCACATGCAATGTATTTTTTTAAATGGCATGCGTGTCCTTTTGTAACAGTTTCAATGGTCGGCTCCCCAGATGGATGTGTTTTAACCAGACACAGATATCTGGTGTGTTAGGTTATGTGAAATACCCCCATGATCAATAACGGCTATAAATTGTGCAAAAGCAACACCAAGTCCAAAGTTTGAATGTTAATCCCAATACGGTTGGATAGTGAGGCGAGAGACATCGTATGTTGTTGCTAGCGAAGACTTACCCTATGCGATGTGTGCACTGTGGGAAACTCCCACTGAACAAGTGGACTTAGCAGAGCGCAAGCATAGATAGAGCACAAGTCATCTTTACGATGCCAGTCAGAGTGGCGCTGAGCCTCAGGGATTACTCCACACAGACAGCTCCATAAGACAACTGATTAAATAGTGGTGAGAAACGCGCAAATGTTTAATTCAGACATATTTAGTATTCACAGGGGGGACAGCTATACAAGGGTTCACCTTGAGGGGTCACCAAGACACAATGTGCAGAATTCCAAAGAGCTACCAGGCTGTGTTTTTATAACACTTTGAAACGCCAACTGATTGTGATTTAATTGCTTCTATTATCTAGTTTATTTTGGTAAGATTGAAAACGGTAGGTCTAATGCAACATAGCGAATTAGCAGTTTGATATGCTGTGAAACAAAGCTGTAGTTCATCTTTGGTGACATAATGATACATTTGCTGGATAAATTGTTGAATGTCAAGACATGATACACAGGTTTGCATTCCTTGTTGAATTATTGTCTTTGCTTAGTTGATGGATTACATTCAGCTAAATATACTGGCGGTGGACGTGTTTCATGGCACATATAGAGCAATTGATTAACTGAAATAATGTTGCATAGCATATAGGCTGTGTTTAGGGTTATAGTTCAAATTAGCTACTTAATGCAACAACATAGATTTGAGCCAAATAAATAAATAAATATCTTCACTTCTGGGGTCCCATCCATCTTCATCCGCTTATCCAGAGTCGGGTCGCGGGGGCAGCAGCTCCAGCAAGGGACCCCAAACCTCCCTTTCCCGAGCCACATTAGCAAGCTCTGACTGGGGGATCCCAAGGCGTTCCCAGGCCAGTGTGGAGATATAATCTCTCCACCTAGTCCTGGGTCTTCCTCGAGGCCCCCTCCCAGCTGGACGTGCCTGGAACACCTCCCAAGGGAGGCGCCCAGGGGGCATCCTTACCAGCCCATACCACAATAACTGGCTCCTTTCGACGAGAAGAGTAGCGGCTCTACTCTGAGTTCCTCACAGATAGCTGAGTTTCTCACCCTATCTCTAAGGGAGAAGCCAGCCACCCTCCTGAGAAAACCCATTTCGGCTGCTTGTACCCGTGATCTTGTTTTTTCGGTCATGTCGACCCACCCTTCATGACCATAGGTAAGGGTAGGAATGAAAATTGCCCAGAAGATCGAGAGCTTTGCCTTCCGGCTCAGCTCTCTTTTTGTCACCAGGGTGCGATAAAGTGATTGCAATACCGCTCCCACTGCTCCGATTCTCTGGCCCATCTCCCGATCCATAGTCCCCTCACTTGGAAACAAGACCCCGAGGTACTTAAACTCCTTCACTTGGGATAAGGACTCATTCTCCACCTGGAGTAGGCACTCCATCCGTTTCCGGCTGAGAACCATGGACTCAGATTTAGCTGTGCTAATCCTCATCCCAGCCATTTCACATGCGGCTGCGTATTGAGCCAGTAAGTGCTGGAGGTCACGGACCGATGATGTCATCAGGACCACATCATCTGCAAAAAGCAGCGATGAGATCCCCAGGCTACCAAATCCCTCCCCACCACGACTACGCCTCGATATCCTGTCCATGAATATCACAAATAGGATTGGTGACAAAGTGCAGCTCTGGCGGAGATCAACCCTCACCTGAAACAAGTCTGACTTACTGCCGAGAAGCCGTACACAGCTCTCTCTTTGGACATACCCAATTGGATTGCCCTTAAAATGGACTATGTTTACTATGGGGTCCCATAGTATATAAATGTTTTACAGCTAAGAAAAGCATAGATATATGGTTTCCTATTTGATTACTATATTATATAAATAGTTCTAGAATTTGAGTGGTGTGTCTAAATAAATTGTTCTGTGCACGTACAGTAAGTGAAAGATATCTGAGAACTTAAAGACAAAGCAAATAACAAAGTGCAAATAAAAGTTTTATAAACCTCTGTCATAATACAGTACTCTAAGACCTTCTGTTCAATGTTTGATGCTTCAAATAATTCAAAACAATACTATTTATAATGGCTTAGCTTGTTGTGTGAGTGCCAGCTATACAGACGTGATGAAATCCTGTGTAGAAATACCTTACCATAACATTCAAAAGTAATTCAATTATATGCATCACCAGTTCAGAAGACCCACAGAATTGAGTTATTGTCTGAAATAATAAATAAATAAATAAATAAATAAATAAATAAATAAATACCAGCAAATCGTGTGAATGAAGTTTAATGTGGATATTATTTATTCAAATTCAGCTGCAGTGTTGGTTTGACGTAAGACAATGGGTAATATGTAATATTTTTGCTAAAAATCTTATTGTGTCCCAACAATGAAACATATTTGTTATAAAGCCGTGCTCTAGAGTAGTGGTTCCCAACCAGGTAACGCGTACCCCTAGGGGTACTTGAGCAGCTTGCAGGGGGTACGTGGAAAATTGGGGGTCACAAATTATTTACAAAATATGTACAAAATCATACAAATGTCGATTGCTACAGTAAAATATATGTACAGGCTAGGTATGCAAGTCTGCCACAACTACCGTATACTTCTCCGGGGTAGGTGTCAATTGTTAAACTACTCAAACTAAATGGTAAATGGACTGCATTTATATAGTGCTTTTCTAACCTTCCAGCCACTCAAAGTGCTGTACAGTATAGCCTCATATTCACCCATTCACACACACATTCATACACCGATGGAAATTGCTGCCATGCAAGGCGTGACCAACCTCAAGGCATGCAAGGCTCATACAACAACAAAGAATCTAGCCTGATGAAACCTACATGTTAAGCATGTTTTAGATATTGCACACCACTCTAGTTTTTCTAGATCTTTCATAGTCTATACACAAAAAAGCATATTTGCTGTTAATTGGTAGGCCTACCTAAATATCTACATTTTGACTGACATGATGAAAATACATCTACCATGCAGGTGTCTATATGGAAATGTAATTAAAGCAGATGCACTAAATCAGACAACTGTAGTTTCCTTGACATGAGGCGAGCCGCAGCCATGTTAACATCCTGATTTTACAAACTCCTATACTCTACTTCACTCTACATATCAGTCAAGTAATTAGACCTAACCTGACATGCCAGAGGAATTGTTGTCACAAGTCCATCTGGGGATCCGTACATTGAAACTGTTTGTGAATGGCTGTACTTTCAAAAATATACTTGGCAGTTGATTGAATGAACCATCTGGTTGTTTTTGCTGTCGACACTATGGTCGGCACACCTAAACCACGCCCGTATACTGTAGTTATAAACACGATGCTGATTGGAAAACCAGGCCCGTATAGCTATAAACACGACGATGATTAGAAAGTTCCGTTGCTACTCGGACACATTCAAAATGATTCCGAGGCTTTCCAGACTGATTATCACGGCAAAAATTTGACCACCTTCAACTAATGATTTTCAAACAAAGATGCTATCAGATAATAGGCATACTTAACAGTCAGGACTGAACTACCACCAGTACACTGATAGGGTGGTTCTGTAACCAGCAAAATATATAAAGGTTTAAATGCTTCTCTCGACTTGAGTGCCATGGTGCAGGACTGAAGAACCAGAACTTATGATCTCATTCCTTCACAGGGTACCACTCTGTAACCAATGCCAGACTAAGGTGACAGTATAGCAGCAAAGATCACATTGACTACTATGCCAACCCCGTGGTCCACTTACCGTCGTTCATGCATTCAAATGATTCATGTGTCATTTAGCAGAGAAACACTCTCGAGGCAGGTTACAGAATAGGAAGACACCTCACCCTTCACAACTGGCACCTCTGTGACTCAGCACATTTGCGATAACGATGCAGGGGTCACGGTAGAGGCCCGTGATCAGCTGAGACGGTAAACACCCCAGAGATTTACCAGGAGGTCGGAGCAGGGCCTTGATCCAAGGTGAGACATGCAGACAGACATAAAGACAGTCATGGAGCCTGAACCAACATACTATAGCCTACTGCCTAGACAGGATTACAATAACGGGGGGCTCAGTTTCATTGGTGCCTTATCAGCTCGAAAAACAAACGCCCTTTTTGTCAATCTATAGTGATATGCGTGAGACCAGTGATTTGTTCACTTTTACAAAGACTACAATTGTGATTCCCCTCAAATCTGTGGTTGAAGTTTGAAATATGTTCTCAGGAATCTCATATGGCAGACATTAGCAGTGTGCCTCTCTTGGAAGGAGAGAATACAGATATATACTCCACCCATTTAATGACTTTCGGTACATGCATTTTTGGCCATTTGTCCGAGTGATGATATATATACTGTAGATTACAAATGACTATTATATTAAACCAGTGACTGTGGAGAGTTAACAAGAAGATTCAAGCCATTGTCTGACTTTACTGGCTCCTAGAAGCACAGATAACAGAAGAAAATGCTTGCCATAGCTGCAAATAGCATCTATATATTAGTCTATCTATATTATCTATGACAGTAACATATTCTAACATAGGTACATATTTCTCTCCAATATTGTTTTGTTGGTAACATTATATTAGACACAATAGAGAATGGTCTAATGTGTAATTTAAAGTCTCATGAGCAAGACCAACTATTATATTAGTTGAGTGATGTAGGCTACAATTATACAGCTTTATTTCTTGTTTTTTACTGAAGTTGATTGCTGTGAGAATATAGCATTTGGGTAAGAATACACTTATTAAAATTAAAAACACTTGGATTATTATTCATATTATTACTACTACTGCTACTATTACTAATACCACAACTGATATGAATTGCACAATAATTATTATCTAAAAAAAAGATTGAGGAATCTCCTCTTAAAGTTGGACAGAAATAATAATTTACAAAACTTTAATGGTCACATTTTGTATGCGTTTCAGCTATAGAGCCATCATCATAGCTGGTTACCAGCTCTGATGATTTTGTCTGTAGCTTGACCCAAATAATTATATTTTGAAGCCATGCAGTCAGTCAATTCCTTGTATTGTTGGACCTGTAATGCTCTCATACAGTTGCTTAGTCAACCATCTAACAGAAAGAATGAAAGAAAAAATCAATAGTTAGAATCATCACAAGAGTAAAAAGAAATGTGAGTAAATTCAACTCTCTCCTGAATATAAACTTTGCAACAGGATGGGCTTTAGGTCAACTCTCTGTGAAAAGTAATCTATACCTCATATTATTATTATTACCACTACTACATGATATTATATTATACGATATGGTTAAACAGGTACAAATGTGACAATGTAATATGAATTCATTATTATTTCCATGTGCTTTCTCCTCATTACACTACAACAAATTCACAAATATCACACACATTATAACGCATTATAAATATATACTCTAATGACATACATTAAGCATAATATAATGATAATGTTTACCAACCATGATAATTGTATTATGTGATATGGCCTACAATTATAACAGACGATTTAAATGATTTTACAGCTCATATAACTTCTGATTACACTACTAACCACTAAATATTATAATGTAAAATCCTAAATAAATTGCATCACATTGGCTGTCAATTCAAATGTGCTAGCTTAGTGGTAAAGTATTGCCACCTTGTGGACAGTTTCACACTAACTCTAATTCTAACTCGTTTTCAAGTGTTTGCGGAGTAAGCAAGGCAAAGTATCGCAAGGCTGTTGTTTTTGTTTTTCTCATAATTATACTGAACAGGCATGATTATTATCTAGAGCAATATTATTTTCGATGTATATAATTGCTTTGTATGTCTAATAGCGTTGCATATATTTGTCGTCAGTTTTCGGTGGACTTTTGGCATGATGACAGGTGGCCGCAAATGAGTGGTCAAAATTCGATAGTTCATAAGACCACTATCCAGCTACAACGACGCTAACAATAGCATGCCGTCTGAAAATTATTTCACATGTATTCAACTTCTACTAGTTACTCGTCATGTCACGTCAGCAAAGCAGGCAGAGAACAAACATCCACCGGCCATCTCCTGTACACTACACATGCATATGAATGGTGTGATGGGAAAGCTCAATGTTCAGATGGAAGTGATTGCCACACATTACACTACACTGCCCTACACATGCCATTTCTTATATATGAAACTGGGTTCTCTATTCTCCTCCCAAATACAAATATTTTTTTAAATAATATATATTCTGAAAAACACACATTTGTTCTTATCTGAATAACGTATTTGTATTTGTCTTCATCCCTAATGGGAGTGTGATGTCATTATCTACTGCAGGACTCGACTAGGGTGGCTACATATAATAGCTGTTTGCTGCTATTATATATTTTATGATAAAAATAATTGTGTCACCTTTAAATAAAATGCAAACCATATTCTAGACTTGATCAAATTCAAAAGTTCCAAACTTAAAAATAAACGTATTTGAATTGTCTCGACCTTGATTATGCATGCCTTGTGTTCAGCACGGTGCTGGTTTAGCCTTGTGAATAGGTCACCATTTCTTTAAAATGGGTTTTGTCACAATCTCAATATTATCGTACTATTGCCATGGTGAGTAAATTATGTAATTCTATTCTTTTCTGCTCTTCATTTCAAAGAAAACTAGGGAACATGTTTCCCATTATGAGATGACAAGTAATCAATCAGACAAGAATACATGTGAATCAAAAATTCAACTGGGTAAATCATTAGTAATGGAATTCAAAAAAATGCTTATCAATGTTTATTTCTGGTGAAACAGGCATAATGTTTTCCAAAAATATGCAGGGACATTTTAGAAAACAAGCCAGTGTGCTGTGCTATCGGGACACAATCTTGGCAGGCTCATTAAATTACTCTATTCCATCAGGCCAATGTGACATAATGAGATTTGTGTGCCCAATTTAGTTCCAGCAGTACAACTTGTAGGATTATAATGATGCTGTTTCCATGACACCATCACCTCTTCCTTGCAGTAACGATCTAGCGCACTAAGTGCAATCAGGTCATTTGTTTTACCTGCCGCTAAAAAAGCTCAGTGTTTTTCAATCAACTGTTATCTTCCCTCAATGCCAAAATACATTTGAAAGACATCACAACAGCCTCTCTCATTTAAGAATTGGTACAGCTGTCCCAGGTCCATGTGATTGCCTCTGTTCCCGTGGGGGTCAAACATGGCCTCTTCAAAGCCTGAGAATTTGCGCAGGGAGTCTATATTGTCATTGGTTCTGCTGTCCATAGGAATATCCTCTCTATGTCGGATCATGATTTTCTTCCAAGTCAGATCCCTCAGTCTGTAAAACCAGTGAAGTTAAATGTTATGACATTAACAAACACCAACAGAAGCGGCAACAAAATAAAAAAAGACATTGCCACTTACCGGGACCAAAACTCCCCACAAGCAAACTGAGGACCTTCCACACATACAACACCAGGTTTTCCAGGCATACTAAAGCCAGAAAGTCCCAGCTCCTTAGACCACTCCAGAATGTTCTTCCTTTTAGTTTTGTTGTAGATGTGGTGGCTGTATATCCATAAGCGACTGAACATGCCCAGTGGCTGAAGGTCGGTGTACTCTTTCTGATCAACCGGTGCTGCTGCTAAGCTCTTATTAATATAGAGGTGAACATTGTCCTTCACCCATTCCACTGCAGAAGTGACACATATTTCCCCCTGGCAGGTTGCCATGAGGTGTGTGATAAGGTCTGTTTGGAGATGTGTCTGCTCGGCTCTGTTGAGATGAACACATCTATATGGGAAAAAGAAAGACAGGTTAGAAACCTAAAAAGGCAGATCTATATTATTGTATAACTGCAATAACCAAACATATCCTGTACACGTGGGAACACCCCAATGACTGTAGATAGTGTGTTTAAGAATATCATGATGAACCTCCTCCTTGACAGTGAAAAAAATGCTTTACATGCAGCTTACCGTACAGTTATCTCAGGTAAAATACTGGGATATTTCAATGGATAAGCACAGGATAACGCCACAGCCAACTGAAAAATACATCATAAATTAATAAGCAATGTGTTACCATACTGTAATAGCTCAATAATGGCAGTACATTTAAAAATAGTCACCCTTTCCACTGTCGAAGTGTCCACTTTCTGTTTAATCAGGAACTGAGGCCTGGAAGAAGTTGGCATGTCTGTTTCTCCCTCCACGAAGTTCCTGAGTTCTGCAAGGGCCAGCTGATCTGTAATTTCAAACTCATCCTGGTTTGGGAACATACTGGATAGCAAATCTATCTCTGCAAGCTGCGACTCGGCCCATTCTAAATGCGACATTTCGATCAAGATAGAACGTTTTTGCCGTATAAACATATACAGTCATATACCAACAACATATGGAGGTTAAAATTATAATGGTACTAGATAGTGAAACAAAACGAACACGAGTTACAGGTTACCGGTACGGTACGTCGGTCTTCGAATTTTACATTTTCTCGGCGGAATGATTGTTTCTAGTCGGATGTATTATTCGCGCACACAGGAAGTATGCGAATGAACGCCATGAATGCAGCATGAATGCCGGGTAACAAGGTACATTGGACAGCAACAAAACATAGTCTGCACTGTTTTATCCCGAAGTGAGATCAACGTATTTTTGTCATATCGTTGTGGATGTGTATAGGGGGCTTACGTTCATGACATCTTTCTCTCCTGTCGTATTTTTATGTCAGTCTTTTGAACTTATCGAATGAACATGCGTGTACCAGAAATCTCAGCTACAAAGAGAAACAGATATACCGCACTGAGAATTTAGTTTCCTTGCAGTGTAAGTTTACTTTTATTGAGCTTGATGGATATTTCAATTAGAATAAACTAACTGTCAATATGAATAGGCTAACATGTAACTGCTGTGGTCGATCATAGTTGCTGCACATTTTCTCTCTAAAAATGGGAAAGAAAAAAGGGAAAGATAAAGGTTCCATGGCGGAGGACGGCTTTAACTTGACAGGTACCAGTAAATATGATAGGCAACTGTCAAATCCTCTATTCAGAAGAACCTACATGCTTTATTGTGTTTTTATTAATATTATTGTTATTGTTATTTTAGCGCAGCCCTGCATCCATATTAGGAAGGGGATAGACCACAGTTTCCTCAAGAAACCTGGCGTGTGTTCTAATTGGACCACGTGTCAGGACTGTAAAGGTGAAGATGCCACCACCACAGCAGTGTCCCTGGAGTCCGAAGAGGGAGAAGAAGTATCTGCTTCAATATGGATGTGCTTGAAATGTGGCTATAAAGTGAGCTACATAACTAATTTGTCTGTTTGTTGCCAATATAAATGAAGTGAAGTGGAACACTACGTAGTTAATTCAAAGTTGTATGTCCTCTATCAGGGGTGTGGGCGAAACTCTGAGAAGCAGCATGCAATAAAACATTATGAGACTCCACGGTCTGATCCACATTGCTTGGTGGTCAGTATGGATAACTGGAGTGTCTGGTAAGATGTGTTATTGCATTTTTAAGTGAAGCAATAAAATATTGTCTTAAAACTCTTTTAACTCGATCTTAACTGTAATTCCCACAGGTGTTACATCTGCGATGAACATGTAGAGTATTCCCCAGCAGGGTGTTTGGCTCAGTTATTAGTCAACATTAAAAAGCAGACTATGTCTGAACCAAGCAGGAAAACAAGACAAAGAAGTAGGTCTTACTGCATCACACGTCTTGACCCAAATTGCATTGTTTTAAATATATATATATATATTAGCTTATTATTAATTAAACAAACAAAAATAAGTTATTTAGATACTTTTAGGGGAGAAGGTGAACAACAGCCTTTTGAAAGAAGAGCAGAAGACCACGTGTGTAAAACGAGAGGATGATGTGGACCAAGCAAAACCAGAAAGTGTCAAGAAAAGTGTCAGGAAAGACGGCAGTGAGAAAACGCAGAAGTCCAGAACCACTGAAAGCAGCAGCGGGATTTCAGTTAAGGGACTCAGTAACCTTGGAAACACGTGTTTCTTCAATGCAGTCGTTCAGGTAAGTGTGCCTTTTTTATTTTATTAGGTGGCCGTCCTTGTTGAAAGGTTCTAACCGTTTTCCTGTTAGATGTGTTGCAATAAATTCCACATTTTGTGTTTTTACTAGAACCTCTCTCAAACACAACTGTTGAGGCAGATTCTGGACGATGTGGCGAAAGAGAAAGCTAACGTCAAAATCATTCCTGGAGCCACATCAAATTTGGTTTGTTGCCATCTATCTATCCATCGATCGAATATATAATAATTTTCCCAACACATATTGCTTCTTTACATATTTATTAAATGCTGTGATGGCAGGACCCCATTGAAGTTCATTTGGGTAAGCCTGGATCCTTGACTTTGGCAATGTGGCAACTTTTAAATGAGATCCACGACTCCAAAAAAGGCGTCGTCACCCCTCGGGAACTGTTCACGCAAGTTTGTAAAAAGTGTGTGAATTTAGTGTGTGAATATAGTGTGACTGTTGTGGTGAAACACCGTGTGGGTTTGAACCCTAGTGTTGACCTACCTGTAAGCGTCCTTGAGCAAGATGCCCAACCCCCTAACTGCTCTCGGTGGTTGGCAGCACCTTGCAACATTCACCATCGGTGTATATGAATGTGTGAATGGGTGAATATGAGGCAAATAAGGTAAAGCCCTTTGGATAAACACGCTATAGAAATGCAGTCCATTTACCTGAGAATCCTTTGATGAATCAACATTCTGTTTAGCTCTGTCTATTTATCCTCTTTTCACCGTCAGGGCTGCCAGGTTCAAAGGCTTTCAGCAGCAAGATAGCCAGGAGCTTCTTCGCTACCTACTGGATGGGATGCGAGCTGAGGAGATCAAAGTATGCACATCACTGATTCCTATACACTAACACACTGGGGTTAAAGTTACAATTATATACTTCTGTTAGTGTATTTAAGTTTTAACTGCCCTCATGGCAGAATCCTGCTAGAGAGAATATTTGATAGGATTTAAACATTAATAATTAAGATTAAGTATGTTGTATATGTAAAGCATATGTAGCCCCACATTGTGTACATATTAATGTATACCTTTTGTAACATATGTAACCTATAATGTGAACAATATATTTGATTAAAAAAACGGGGGAAAAATGAAAAATAAAATATTTTTCTCATTCGTTTACATCACAAAAACCTGGCATTTTAACGGGTATGTAAACTTTATGTATGTATTTTTTAAGAGAGTAAGTGCTAATCTGTAGCGTAACTTGTAATAATAATATTGCTAAGTAATAATACATACATATTTTAAGAGAGTAAGTGCTGGGATACTAGAAGCATTCAACACATCTGGAAAACACACATCTGGAGAGCAGTCCAAATCTTTATTAAAAGGTAATAAAATATTTCTCTTCACATTGTGGCACTGGCGCCAGGGTATATTATAATGTGAAAAATCATTAGATAATTGTATTATATTTACAATATATATATATGTAGGGGTGGGGGGGGGGGATATTGTTCTCTAT
>JAODLL010000092.1:0-14334 GCA_026546735.1 Forbesichthys agassizii | reverse complement strand
TAAATTTCATATGGCAGTTCGATGTTAAATTGTAGCAAGTGAAGTTAGTAGTCCTACCGGTAGCAGTTTAGTAGTTTATCTTTTGCTAGCTAATTCTCCAAAGATCGTCTCCATTTGTTTTTGGAAATTTGGAAAACGATTGTTCCTGGTTTCAGTCGCACAGGTCATTCGAAACTTCTAACTTTCTCCGCAGTCATGATTATATTTTTCGTTGCCTTGAACACATATAGGCAGCCTATTACGGTATTTAGGTTTTTCTCCTGTATTGACAATTACTCCTGTATTTCTGTCGAAGCCCATACGTAATTTCTTCCACATACATTAATGGCTATTTTGCGCTGCCATGCCGCTGCTGGCTTTTCTGCAATCGGCTTCAGTATTTAATAATGTTTTTAAATACGTGGAACCAGTTCTAGACTGGGCACCGGCATGGCACACGCACTGGCACCAGGCGGTGGAAAACAACTATATCGCCAATTGGCGTGTCACGCCCACTTTGAGACAAGCGTCCATAGAAATGCATTATAAGACTCTTGTTATTATTCCAATATGGTTACATTTAGTAGAATTAGTGACGCCTACCGAGCAGTGTATTTTACATGCCTAGCAGTTTGGTTTTAGCAGTTACAGAACAGAGAAAATTATGATATATTTCAATTTTAGAGTGTTTATATTGTGTAATTATGTTTTTGGAGTTGGTATGCACATTGTTTTAATATATAATATATGAACTATAACCACTGGCAAGGACCTTTAATGTTGCAAGGCCATCTTCAGTCATAGGTCACAATGCATACAGACTGTTCCCCAGCCAACACACCTTGGCCTAATTAACACTTACTTAAATAGTAGTCAGATGAAAGACCAAGCTGAATTGCCTGAGCATGTTCAGAAATACATATTTCCATTCTACATAATAAATAAATCAGTGTTTATATCAGGCTATCTATTTTTATTAGCTGGGTCTCAGGAAGGTAGTCTAGCATGTGGTGGATTTAGATGACAAAATGAACACTTTCAAATACACGCAATCATAGACCTTATGCCATTAATAGCATTGAAACAAAGCCTAATATATAACGTCGTCCAGGCTAGTGCCTCCCACACAAACTATGATAGAGGCTTGTACACTGTTAGCATGCCACATATGTGTTGAAATAAACATATAGAGGCATTTTTTCACCCATGTAATCAGTTTAGCATCCAACTTCTGTGAACCATTAAACTAGACCAGACTTTGTAGTTAGAGAGTTATAACTAAACAAGAAAAGCAGGCAATAAAAGTATAAGGCTAATAGCTATAGATATGGCAAATAGCACATGCTTTCAATTTTGATATCAAAATTCGTGACGTTTGATATCAGGATTTGTGACTTTTTATATCAAGTTTGGGAACCTGCTAGCTGGTGCCAGTGTTGCCAACTCGAAATCTGATTGGTTAAAGCAACTGTTTCATTGTAATTTAATTTCAGTTACAGGTGCCTGCACTGTTGATTCTGAAGACTCATGTAGATTTCTTTGATATGGCAACCCATAATGACTAAAATATGGTATGATTGCTCCAACATAAACATATATTACTGGAAGCAGCACATTCAAGAGGAAAGATATTAAATGAATAGATTATTGGGAATAATCTAAAATTATACTAAAACTGAAAACACAAGTTGGTGATTCTGATGTGTTTAGGCCAGCAGAGAAGACCTTGCTGGCCCTGATGGTCCACCGTTTAAATTTACATTGTATCATCTGCATTTCATAGGTCTTACCCTCCACAAGGGATTCGATTACTGATTCCAAAATTATTTAGTTGTTTCTTCTTGAATGATAACTACACTGACAACGTTGTTTCCATCACTTGATATGAGGGGAAAATTTGGAAATGGTCTTGTATTTTGTGTATTATAAGTATGACTAAATACTGAAACTAACTTGATGTGTATTCGTGTACTGTATATTGTGCTGCAGCCTACTCTTTATGTGTATTTTACTTTGCTCTGGTTGAATGGCCATGCTGCACATTGTGCACAATAATAAAATGTTGCAAGCCAGGCTCTGGGAATGCAGGCAATTACTATTGAGTGAAAAGCAATATATCCACTTTCCTTATTAGTAATATGTTCAAATGTACAGCTGTGGTTATTACTAATAATGTGAATTCAGGAGTATATAATTTACCTCATTATAGGTTGACCATGGTCAACAAGACGCAATTATCTTGCGCATAGCTATAACCAATATTTCCATCATGATTTATTTTTGCACTGCACACAAAAAACATACTGCAGTTCTGAAGATGCCATGAACACATATATAAATGTGCATGCTATATAATATAGACAGGTATAATATTGTGAGGAGTATATATTCATAAGCTTCACTGTTTTTTCTTGTTCGGGGGAGGACAAGTTGGATAGCAAAACCTAGAGGCACCATAGTTCTATTTTGTCATCTCTGGTTTCCTGTACATTTCAGAGACAAGTTGTCTCTGTGAAACTAACAGTGAACTTCATGTAAGGTGCCAATAATTGACACATTAAAGTAGCATTGCTTGCAGTGAAAATAAAACCTTTTAGATGAATGATAAATGAATTATGATGATGAACAATCAGGTTATGCAATAAAGTGATTGATTGTCAATGTATATTTGGTTGAATTTGTCCACTCGAATTAAGGAATCAACTGATTTATCTTTTCTACTTTGATTAAACAAACATGCAGAATAAGGTTTTAACTGAATTGAACCTCTTTCTCTTGAAGGTTAATTAAACCTCATAGCATTTAATTGCTGAGAACTGACCAGCACCACACACAGTAGCTACAGTAGCTTCCAGCTGGTGATGTTCACACAGCCCAGATGTCTCCCAGCACTTGACACAAGCAAAATGCATCATTCAGCAGCTCTACAAACCATCAAATATACAGTACATCCCACCACAGTCGACACTGGGTAACTTCTTATTCACATGTGTGGAAGACATGAAGAGATCAAAAGCCCCCCTCCCCCTTATCTCTCTGATCTGAGGCCAGTGAGACTGTGAGTGGTTGCTGTATGCATAATCTGAAGCATCACAATGTGTGCTGTTGCTGTGGTCCACACAGACCTTGAGCGTAGTCATTCATGGCAGTGTGGCTGTTTAACTGGGCTGGCAGCGGGGGAATACTGCAACTGGAGGCCCTAAAATGGTTACAGAAGGTGCCTTTTGGAACTGCCATTAACTGCCATCCAATATCATAAGAATATTGACATTTTGTTAAACCCTGAACTTGAATGCATCCTTACCTCAGTATACACGAAGTCGTGAAGTCACAATTCTCGCATTGCACAGTCTACATTAATATGTGCACAGAATGGCTTTTATAAATTATGTATTTTTAGTTTTTGGTTATGCCAGTGCTTATCTAAATGTGTGTGCAAATTAACTGACCTTTTGACATTCATTATGATTAATAATTCATTATGTCACATTATGATGTTTGCATACACGTCACCAAAGCCAAACATTTGTGCAATCTTTGAAACAGAATGTCAAATAGAACTAATACCGATGGACAAACCTGCTGTCAGTCTGGTTCATGTCCATTACAATACATGCCTTTGTTTTCCTGTCTCTCCCTGCGTTCAGCATGGCGTAACATTTACTGTACTTTACGTTCAATGAACGAGGGCGTCACTGAAGTGAACGCCAGGCTAAAACACAGGGAGGAGTTTGGTTGAACAACATTCACATGCCATTCAATAAGAAAGTGACCATGCATGCTTTACTATGTAGATTGTTGTTTTAGCTGTACAGCTCACAAGGTGATGGATACTGTTCACCTCTTGTACTACAGCTGCTCAAATGAAGGATATATAAACATACAGGTAGCTGGGGTCATTAAGTCAAGTGAGAACACCTGAGTCACACTAGTAAATAAGGTGTGACTCCAGGCACAGCTTGCTTGCACCCACCCACCTGGAGACTTCAGGAGGCAGCCACTCTGTTGGTGTGTTGCTTAGTAACATAAATTCAGTTTATGTAAAAGTATGACACTTGGGTGTCGTTGGAAAGATAAGTTGGTAATGAAGGTCCCCTTTGGTATATGAAATAGTGGTTATGACAGCCTGAAAATGAAGTACAACTTTGCAGGAATAGGTCGACATCCTGACATTTGAAGAAATCAGTAGTATATAATTATCTGGAAACTGTCAATGTTTTTCAACCTTATTGGCATTCCATTGTTTTGCATGTAGTACTTCTATTGTTACAAGTCTGTTTTAGAGCTGCTAAGACCTATTGTCTTACCTCATGTTGTGGCTTTAAATTAATATATACAAAACCTGTTTTGTACAATGCCAGGTCAGAACAGCATGTGCACTGTCCTATATATTATATTTTCTATATGATATCAGGTCTTCACTTGAAACATCTAAAAGAGGGCACGTTTTACTTCAGATATAGAAGATACCATTTACATTATATTGTTATTTAGAGCATCTGAACCCCAGGAAGGCAAGCCATGTCCTAGAGATATGTTAAAAAGTTAGGTGAAGAAGACATTTGCTGAGCTAAACCACCCAAGTGTCTAGAAATTGCCATAGTATTATGGACCCCTCCAATTTCCCTGGCAGCCTGACATTAGTGCGAATGATACATTGTCACACACCTGTGCCAAAGTACTTAGCATCTAATAAGGTGGCGCTTGTTGTCCTGTCAGGATTGAGATCTTTCACATTACGCAATGTCATCCCAGCTAAACAAGGATTATGGTGTCATTTCAGTGTAGCACTGAAAAATAGTGCATTTAGCAGCCAGCCTAAATGTCTCTTTGTATTGTGACTAGAGAAACAAATGCAAGGTAACATCAGAAAGAAGCTGATGTATGTTTGCTTAAGTGTGTGTTTGCTTGTGTGTATTCTTTTATCAATTTGTGTTCATCCAATTTCCATTCAATAATGTTTTATGAAAGCTTAAATTAAATGATTTACAGGAATACACCCATTCTTTTCGGGCATTATTTGTGTATTATTACGGGAGGCTATTAACTTGCTCTGTCCAAATCAGTTTTTAAAATACTTAAGAACTTAGATCTTACAAACTGTACAATACGCTTTAATACGTCTTCAATAGCTGATGAGTACAGACGGAAACATTTTCAAATGATTTGATGGATATGAATCTGTCTGTTGACAGCAGCAGAATTGGACTGTTAGCCTAGTCTAACATGCAAGACATCCCGTGCTTGGTTCTGCGGTTGTGATTAATGAGGCAAGCGTCTCATTTTGGAAAGAGATCTTCATGGTATAAAAAAGAAAGCATTGAAATTGAGAGCTGCTTTGCATTCTTTCCCTTGCCTCATTTTGCTATCGAGCACAGAAGCATTTCTGAAAGCATTTGAAATGACCTCAAGTGAAGATCTCCAATTCAAAACTTAACATCACAGCCAATATTCAAAGCAAGCTGCTCACAACATGTTTATCTATTTATTCTTTACTTTTCAGTAGACTTTACAGTTACCGATTAATATTCAGTGTTGATTTTATTAGGATGTTTTCTGCATTATTCATTACTTTTCTCATATTTCCTTGAATGTAGATAATCATATGACAATATACAACATAACCTAGCACATTGTGTCTTCCTCAGAATGTGGCCATTAAAACAAGGTTTGCTTAGGTTGTTGAGCAGCGACGAGGTCTATTTAACAACTGAACATTTTCAGAAAACCCCCAGGCATCCATTAACATTACATCAGCATTATATGCTTAACCATTCAAAATAGAATTGTTAGGATGCTCATATTGACAATGAAAACCCAACGATAGTAACCATTTTCCCAGTATTTCTGGTTGTTTTACTTCATTAAAATACTGTAGTTAGTAATAGCTCCTCAGGTAAATATGGCTTTGAGTTCATTTTGGCTACAGCCTTCCTCCACCCCCCACCACCCCCCCTCCCCCTCCGCTCCCCCAGGCATCTCCTTGCTCCTTGACTGGCTGTACTCTGTTTTGTCACCCCTGTTAGTGGCATCTAATTTATGATTAGTGTGATGGGGTGCCATGAGAATATTTGCATATGCTGTAACACTGCCCAGCCTTACCCTGAGAAATGGACCAATCAGCCAAATGATCTTGAGACACCTGTCCATGTTTCCAGGGGCCATATATGGCTTATTTGGATTTCCCCAGACCAGGGCCGGCCCGCCCATTAGGCAAGATTAGGCAGCCGCCTAGAGCGGCAGAACGTCAAGGGCCGGCGCTGCCCAAGACTCCCAGACAAGTCTGTTTGAGGACATGAGCCCATCATATTTGATGGGCCTTAGTAAAACATATGGATCTGTTCCTGTTATGTGTGGAATATTTAGAAGAGCATGCATAATTTATATCCAGTAGTTAGCCTTTAATGAATCATATTTGATCAGTGAACTTGTGTGGCATACACTGAATCCTATCCCCTCTGATCGTATTAGTGATATCATGTTTACAGTATATGCAGAAACCTGCAAGGACACTCCCAACATAAAAGTATTTAATATCAACAGATTAATATTTCAGTGACTTACAGAGCCATGTGTAACCATGGCTGCATCATGTTACAGAGCGTTTTTTTTACAATTCATCCCTTTAGCAGCGATGGGATTATGGTATATAAACAAATTTTTTTGGTTTATTCCCTCAAAATGACCTTTGGCCTTGGTATTTCTAGCAAAAGGTTTTCCTTAATATGAGCCTTAATAATGACAAGCCAGATACTAAATAATGGGGAATTATTAATATGTTAATTGATATGTTACTGTAAAAAATAATTTACAAATAAAAAAAGTGAGTAAGACTAAACATTTAAACGTAGTCGGTTTTGCTGTCAAAACCTTTTACATCAATATTTGAGTAAATTTTGAGTGAACTATCCCCCAAAGCTAGAAAACCTGCAATGTCATCAAAATGTAGAATTGGATGCAGTATATTCTGTTAAGATATTATCATTTCTGAACCAGGAAAATCCCTCTGGGTGACCTGTCAGTGATCATCAGCATCTTCTACTGTCCACTGTCCATAAACAGTATTACATGTTTTCTCCTTACTTGCTAGCTTTAGTCAAAATGCTCACAAATTGAACTGAGAAATAAAAGCACTATTGTTTGGTTTGTGGTGAATAGTAGTAAACAGCATCTGAATAAAACGAAACATATTTCAAAAAACATCATACTTCCTCAGTCCAGCCAAGAATCCCATGTGCTGTGATTAAAAGGACACACTTCTGATCCCTGAAATCGTTCAAAGGAAATAGCGGTAAGCCAGACAGAAAAGCAATTTCCACCAAACACAGACTAAAACAGTTTACTTTAACTACAGCCCGTGAAGCTGATGACTTCTCAAAACTGAAGATTAGAGTGAAAACCACAGCTCAAACTCTTTATTTTCCCCACACACACTTAAAATTCTACTACACCCCACCCCACCCCCAACTCCCCTTTATTCTCACTTGCTCGCTCTCGTGCTCGCTGTCTCCCTCTCTGAAGTGAGCACAGCTTTGCTGTCTCAGCTCCAAGAACGTTGATGAGAGCCAAGTTGCCAACCTCCAGCACGACAAGGTCGGGGATCAAAATGACCATCCATGTGCTGTTTGACATGGGGAGGCGCCATCTGGTCCTGGGCACATTGTGTTCATTCTTTCATCTACCTGGACCCTCCAGGCTTTATAACAGAGTGGGCCATCTCTCTTATATTGAAGACCACTATCCCTGTTACAGATTGCATTGTCAGATTCAAGGTGCGGTAAACAACATTTATCCTCTTTTTGTACAAAAGAATTTAAAGACTCCTCGACACTCCTCGATTTGTGTCCAGAATTGTCATCACGTTTAAAACCAGTGCTACAAAACTGCACCCCTCTCTGCTCCTGCCCTTGATCAACTCTCCAGCTGTTTTTTTTTCTAACACAATTGAGGAGTGTACCTTTTTAAATGGATAGAAAGCAACGGTAAGATAATAAACTTTTTGTCAAATTCACCAAATATCACTTTGCAGTCCGCTATCTTACCGTTCTCTGTGCGTGTTCCACTTCTGGTACTACACAGCCGTGGTTACGTAAATAGGAATACAACCCAAGTGGTGCATACTGCACACAACAATATCCTAGCCTTCATTCACAATCGGTTTCTATTGTGTGGGGCGCAGCTTCTGAGGGAGCACACTATGGCATTGAAGAAGAGGTGTTAATGGTTTGAATATAATGTTAGCAAGCATTCTGGAAAACCAATTACTATACATGTACTACACATTCTGATGACCGCCTGTAAGGCTTTACAGCCTACAGGTCACACTGTTTATCCAGTCTGTTAAAATGAGACGAGACGACTTCTTACTGAATACTGCCGTCTTAAGAGTCTTCCCTCTGGGGTGAATGCTGAAGGACCTGATCAATTTCTAATCAAGAAACTCCTGCAGGATTTATCCCTTAGTAATATAGTTTTCTGCAAATCTACACAGAGAGCTCAAGTGTATGGACAAGTGGGGAAGGCCGCTCTACACGAGGTTTCCTTGTGCTTTTCTCATTCTGCAAGTTGACGATGGCTATTTATCTTCCACATGGATCTTGTGTTTAGTGAATGTGAAAGGATGGGTGGGTTCCCGTGCATGGATTGACTGCACATGATAATGTACAGCCAAATAGTATTCACGTTCTGTTTATTGGAGGTTGGACACTAAATGTTCATAATAAAGTTAAATAATTGTTTGTTGACAAGAATAATTGAATCATTATAGATATTAGATAGTAGAGATATTTACTGTACTGTATAACTAGCATATTTTGTATTTTATAGTGTGCCCTGCCCCTGAATATCTGAGATGCCCTCATTTTTTGCCATATGTTCATGTGATATAGCATATTTAGGCTTATCATTTTATAAAAACATTTAGTCTGTTTAGTTTCAGAGTTTCCAGTTTATTTTAAAGAATGCACATGGCAATTCTAACTGTTTAAACATACAGTCTATTTTTTAAATAATCTGTGTTCAGGTAATAATAATTCTGTATGTTAGAGTCAAATTCCCAAGAGCAGTGTTTTGTATTTAAAATTTAAATGGCCTGAGATTATCCTCAGATTTCCCAGCATGCATTCTCACAAAAACAATGTCCTGTTTGCTTTGCAGGTAAATGATTATACAAAGAATTGAAGATGCTCCAGTCATTGACCCCATGGAGTCCACATTGGTAAAAAAATCATCTGAATCCTCTTTAGTTGAGCAGCCAAGTTGTCAGAACCACACATGGCTCTGCCACCGCGGAATTACCTGCCACTGGTTTGGATTTAGCTGCTGCCTGTGCCCCAAATCCTCTTTGAAGATGCATAGATGAGGAGCGTGGTGAACAACATACTGTGCTCCTGTCCTCAAAATTAGAAGAGGATATGCTGACTTATTTATTCAGTGTCAATGGTATGTTGGAGCTGCCTGCTTACTGTAAACGACTGGGAATGTTTGCCACCCACACACGCGCATGCAAATCTTTGTAAATGTCTACTAACTGATGGTTTATCACACTGCCACGATGAAGAAGATCAGACTTTTTTTTGTGATGTTATGCATCATCACCTTCTCAATCTCGCTCCTAATCAGCTACACCTTCGATGAACTGGCCTCCTACTTCTTCAAGTACGCCTTCTGTTCCTCCAGCGTTCTTTGTGCCTGTAACCAGTGCATGGCAGTGCTGGACGATGACCCCTGGTTCACCGAGCGCTTCAATCAGACCGTTCACCCATTAATGACCAGGGAGAACAGTGTGCTGGCTGAGGACACTTTCCAGTGGTGGAAGGTGAGGTTCAGAGAAGGGAGGGGTTGGGGGAGTTGTAAAGGTGAGTCCTTGGTACCACCGTCATGGCGTACTGTATACACACAAATGAAGGGTGAATGTTTGCCTAAGGGTGCTGTTTGTGTTTGTGACCTTCATTCAATTGTGTGCTATTCATGTGTGTCCCAACATTGTAGTACTTCTTACTAAAAGTGCTATTTCATGCTTGGCGATAAATAATGTATTCTGCTCAGGTATAATGCATGAACAATTTATGGAAATGCCCCAAGGTTCTACCATTTACTTTTGTACATGTACATGCGAAATGATTATTATATAGTAACAAAAGGAATCCACTTTCTGCAGCCCACAGAACGGTATGCCGTCACTGTTTTTAACCAAACATATCTATTGCTGTTTTTTGCCCACTGGGTTCAATGTAACTGATTAAAGCCATTCGACCGTACAGACAATTCTACAAAAACATTTAACAGTACCAGGAAACGGCATATGTTTCTGAGAAACAACAGGTCCCAATGGAGGTTTATACAAATATATAGATGTGGTTCATTAAATACAGTGACCAAACAGAATAGTGAATCACAATTCGTTTTTTTACATAAGTTCAATAACACTTATTTAACTTTATACTAAGGTAATACATATTAACCCTTGAATGCACAACATATTGAATACCCCTATAACGCACGACATGGGTCTAAATGGACCCGTATTAATTTCCTATGTGATTTGATGTGGGTCTCTTTGTTCCTTTTTAAAATCCAATTGTTCTACCCATGTGATTTTTTCACATGGGTAGTTAATGTTAACATTAACATTAACAACAAATAACAAATAATATTTATTTTTCCTTTCTAAAGTTTTGAATACACATAATTTGTTTTGTCCTATACTCCATTTTGCCTATATGGGTAATTGGGAACTTATACTCATGTATTGGAGTAGTTATTTTTTGTTGATCTCTCTCAAATGAATACATTATTTGATCTATTTATCTGTAAATCTTCCTCCAGATGTGCAGCATGGTTCACTTTAGATTCATCCCATAAATGTTCATCAGCATGCTGACTGAAGAGGCACTAGACAAGGCCTATACGAGTCCATTGATTGTCTCAGATATGATACTGACCAGTCTGTCACAGTGGACCAGCATCTGGTACCAGCTGCAGTGGCCTGTACTATAGTCATCTGGCACAAGCTTGTTGATGTTGAATGCCTTTCTTATAGTGAAATAACAGTTAAAATGTCAAAATAATATATAATGTCTTAACACAATTACAGCAAAGCCCCACACAGGCACATGCATGCATATAGCAGCACATGCTCTAGCATTGATATAAATACTCACATCTAGTGGGTAATGCAATAATTAAAATTACTTTCAATTATCGTAAGATGTTAAATAAATGTATGTACAATATAATACATACATATTTGTAGAAAATAACTAAGAAGGTAAAAAAAATATGAATTGTGATTAGCAAAAACATGACATTAAATGAATGTCTTGAATATCAAGTGAAGATATACAAACAAAAAGTTGTAACACATTGACATCCACCTATGCATCAAATCTCATAGTAAATGAATACGGTCCATTTGGACCCTTGTCGTGCGTTCTAGGGGTACTAACATACAAAAGTAAAAAGCCTCAAATGTATGCAATAACATGGGGACATAAAAGACACATTAGCAGCTTGAATTATGAAATTGTATAATTGTAAAGTTACAGCAAAAAATAACTCACCCCGGTCTATTTGAACCCTTGTTGTGCATTCTAGGGTTAATTGTATACCTCTGAGGTTTAGAAATTGCACATGCTACACAATAGCTGTGTCTAGTCTAGTTGCTCACACATTCTCATCCCACCAGGTCCAATATTAGAAGAATTAGAGGAATAGAAGGATTACTGCAGGTTGTCTGTTGTCACCGTGCATTTGAGGGGATGCTAATCAGCGCAACTTTGACGAGGATGATGTCACAGTTCAGCTAGTAGCATCTGGTGGTAGCTCCACCAGATGGGTTGGGCTGTGCGCTGCAGTGCACGCGTATGACCACCGGGTGTGCTGCTCAGGTCTTGGCCATAGAACTACGGTCTCAGCACAGTATCGTGTGCAGTGGCGTGGTGCATGTCAAAGTGCTCATGGGTAATTTACCTTATGATTTCTCAAGAGAAGTTCACAAACATATTTTGAATCTTGTGCTGTATGAGGAAACATGTTTACTGACTTGTCTATTGCCTATGCAATAAAATGTAATGGACAATAAAATAGTTTACAGTAAAGGTTGGTGGCATGGGCAAACCTTTAATGACAGCATTTCATAATATGAATTTTATTTTACTATTTTATGTAAAGCCATGGAAAATGTGTTTGAGTCATGATATCTATAAAGATACAGTGATTTTTTTTGTTAGAATTTTACTGTAAAATAGTTAGTCACATATGGATATATAGAAAGGTTTTCATTGTTTTGTTAGAATTGAAATGTAAAATAGTAAAATAGCAGTTTTAACTTCCGGTTTTCCAGTATATCATGCCAGTTATGTACAGTATATAACATAAGACCTTCTGCCAACTGCTAGCATTTATATATATATATATATAAAAAACATTAGTATTCAAATTAATTAACTATTAATAAACATTGATTAAAAAAATAAAATGATGTGGGGGAATGTTTCAATTTAACAAGTTATACTACAGTATATGCTGAACCTTCTCAGAGGAAGAGAAACTCCACCAGCAGATACATCACCCTACTGTACAGTCAGCAGATACGTGATGGCACTGCCACAAGAGGATAGGTCAAGAGAGAAAGCCCACACGTTTAGTGAAGCCACCCCCCCAGGTTGTGTTGGGAATACGCCAGCTGCATATCAGCTCCACATGGCCCAGAGCCTGTGCTTATTGCAAGGGCCTCTCTCCCCGTGTGTCACTAGTGGTTGCAGCAAGGAGGGACGTCGTCCAACTTCACGGACGTGGTGGACGAGCTGTTCAAGCTCATCCCCAACCAGGTGCTGTACATTGACGCCAGCCCCAAGCGCTGCAGGACCTGCGCCGTGGTCGGAAACTCCGGGAACCTCCTGGGGTCACGATACGGATCCCTCATTGACGCCAATCATGTCATCATCAGGTGAGTGAAGTGATCGTTTGTAAGTGTTGGCCTGTATGAGGTAATGGCTTCTAATTATACTTTCATTTTGCTAATTGCCCAGATGGAGCCTAATGTTTGAGGGTGTCATCGGTTTCTGGACGATATCTGAGCATGTGACAGTTATTCATTGTCTTGTTTTACATTTCAACCACGTATTTTGATGAGTTACCAGCAGTCACTGTATTTGTCTTTGTGTAACATTTGACAGCATTTGCTTTTATGTGTTTGAGTTTCCAAATCCCAATTATTTTTTTCTACTGCTCATTGCTGTAAATGCCAAAATAATTGTCCCAATTAAAGTAAAACATTTTTAAAAAGGACAGTTCAAACCATTTCCATGGTAATATGGCTTTGTTGCTGTTCCAGTAGCAATACCATAAATCCTAACATTAAATAAGGAAACCTAATAATCCCTTTGGTTGAAAGGTAAAATGAGGTCCAGTTTAAATTTGTTTTGAACTGTGTTGAAAGCGATTGAAAGTGGTTGTCTTGTTTTGGAAAATCAGATTTTCTTAGATTCCTATCTTCAGCATTACACCACTAATTAAGCAAATACTACTACAGTGTATTATTGTAGGCTCAAATGCATGTTCCTCTATATTAGCTGCTCTTCAGGGTACACACACATATTGATATGTATTCAGACCAAAAAAACATACCAAATTTGTCAAACCAGGTAGAATACAAACATTATTTTACACTTAAGGGCATCTTCAAGTACAGAACACAAACATAGGAGTTTATATCTGATTACAAACATTGAGTTAGTAGACACTTTTAGCAAAAGTAGCAATGCATCGGTAGATAAGCACTGTGGAGATGAAACAGATACAGATGGAGACTGCAGTCGCAGACACTCCAAACCAGCACCAACACACAGGGCTAGAGATAAGCGAGAAGACACACAAACGCCCCGGCCGCTACAGCACGCGCAAGTGTGTGTATGTGTGTACTGGTTCTTGAAGTGGCACCCAGGTGGGCTGACCATGACGTCCATCCAAGACACAAAATATTTGAGTGCTTTTGCTCAATATTCAGTCCTCAAGCTACCTATATTACAAGTGTCTATAGACGCCTAAATATTACAAATGTGTTTTTGAGCAACCATGGATATCCAAGGTAAATTAATAGTTTGCAGCTAGTGCAAACAAAATATTAATTAATGGAAATCAACAGAAAGAAGACTTACTATCTGATTGAAGACTTACTGTAGAGAAGCGATTCCATATTGGTGTATATGTGATTTTTTATACATATATATACACACATACAGTGTATGTATATATATATATATATATATATGTGTGTATACACTACTGTTCAAAAGTTTGGGGTC
Organism: Forbesichthys agassizii; assembly: GCA_026546735.1. Lineage (NCBI taxonomy): Eukaryota > Metazoa > Chordata > Actinopteri > Percopsiformes > Amblyopsidae > Forbesichthys > Forbesichthys agassizii. The sequence goes on along the minus strand of JAODLL010000092.1, from coordinate 49 downwards.
ACCCAGACAATTTCATGTTTTCTATGAAAACTCACACATTCTTTCCTCA
>JAODLL010000091.1:0-14336 GCA_026546735.1 Forbesichthys agassizii | reverse complement strand
GGACATTGAATACTTTTAAACACGAGTCACAAATCCCCCAGTCAACGAGCATAAGGAAGTGGGAAAAGGCCACTACATAGTCCATTAACGGCACTATTTTTCAGATCGAAGCATAGTTATATAGGTATATTTTTCCGAGTCGACGATACATTTTGCAAATCGACGTATTTACGTATGCACATATGCACGCGTGACATCCAGTGCTCAAAGCACTGCCCATGGCAGTAATCCATTACTCATAGAGCCACATCATTATCATGCAGACTCCCAGAGTCCCACTGCCCCTGGTGAAAAATGGCCCGTCTCTTACCTGCCACCGTCATGCTAATGGACATGAGACTTCCAGGCGGTGAAACTGTGACATATTCGCCTGGCTTTTAATTTGGATTAACCTTTCCTTCAGAGATACCACCATAGGGATAGCGCACGCGCACACACGAACACACAATCTCAACCTTACCTTAGGGTCAGCTGTGAGGAGCTTGAAGGCCTCGTACACCTGCCTCTCTTTGACTCCCCCGCCCAGGTCCAGAAAGTTGGCCGGCTTTCCTCCATGCAGGTCAATGATGTCACATGTAGCCATGGCAAGCCCAGCCCCGTTCACTGTGAGACGTTACACACACAAATACAAAACAAAGAACACTCAGATTTTACATTTTAAAAAAAGAAAGGGGGTTTATTTAAAGTGATATACAAAAAAAAAAAACTAAATCAATTTCATCCAATATTCCCAATGCCTCTCTGAGGCATTGGATCTTCTTAGATGTTAGGTATCATTTACGATACTAAAGTTTACCATAGCTTACAGTGGTAATGATCTATTCAATAATGAACCTAGACTTGCACATTAGGATGCAGCCAAAGCCCAGAGCTAAAACAAAAATGCATGATAAGAATGGGAAAAAAGAGTAATAATGCTAGCTGGGAGTTAATTAAAATGAACATTACCCACACTAGGGGAAGATAAAATATCTTGTACGCCCACAATACATTCCAGCAGTCAATTACAAGCCAAAGAGGAGCAAATAGATGAAAGGATTTAACACTCTAGGATGCAGTGCTACCACAAGCAATGCAAAAACTTCTAATCAGAAACATTCAACACCAAGTCTAGTGACAGAAGATTTGATTGTGACTGTGCTCTCGACATCAGGCAAAGAAGTGTTGATTAGAAGAGCTCCAATACGTTTTTTTTTTATTCTTTGGGTACGTTTATAACCTTGATCCGGTACAGCTACCCTGGTGTGCCGTGTGGAACCCAAGTGTTTCACTGCACAAAATGTCTTGCCTCATTTGATTTAGCCGAGCTTATGTACGGGCAAGCTGCCCGACTGAAGACTCAATAAACGGGGAAATTTGCTTTAACAGCTGTCACTTCTGCTGCCTTACTGTGCTCTCAAGAAAGCCACAGGGCTTATAAAAGCTGTTGTGTTTTTATATGAGATATACTGTGGTTATGAGGCTACTATGCATGGCTAGCACTGTATAAGTATCTGTTAGCACTGCTGTAGACTGTAAGGGTCTTGATTTATGACAAGAGAGGGAGCCTTTAATGAGAATGCTAACAATCTGGCTCACTAGAGACTTTCTGGGCGGATTATGTCCAATTAGAACGTATTGGTTACAGCAGTGTTCCTTCTGGAGTCTTCAGAAAACTGCTTGTAATGTGGACCAGAGAAATGCCCTGACGTTACTTTTACGAAGTTTCACCAAGACGCAGAGCTCTATATTTATGTTGCCTAGGAGACACATAAAGACATGATTCCATCGGGAATGTTCACATTGCTGAAATCATTCTGGTGGGTGGGTGTGTGGGTGTGTGTGTCACCTTTCCATACCAAAGCAGGCAATGTTGCCATCCAGCCCAATGTATTTGAGGTCCCACTTGGCTGCCTCCATCTCAGTGGGGTCACTTTCGGTCATGTCGTCCATGGCGAACACTGCTTTTTGGCGGAACTCGGCGTTGTCATCAAAGTTGATCTTGGCATCGAAACATACCACTGGGCAGGAGGAGAGAGTGAGCAAAACAGTGTCAGCACACGCAGTGAGACGATGGTGGGCAGGAAAGGGAAATACGGTAGGAGGAGGTGGAGAGAAATTCAGACTTTTAAACAGAGACCAATTATAACATCTTAAAACTTAAATGTAACTAAATGAACGGCATCCCATCAGCCTACTACTAATTAGTTTAGCAGTTGGCACGCCAAGGCATATTCTTTTGCCTTGGGAGAGGCCGTTATGCTAAACGGACTTGCCTCAACACCTCAAGAGGATGCCTTTTTAGTGAGGCTATATATATATATATATATATATATATATATATATATATAACTGCAATAAGGCTAAGCTCACATGTACATAACTTTACATGTACTGTAAGTGTGCTGTATATAATATGCATAGTGTAAAAAAAAAAGTTAAAAATGTATGCCTTGAAAGAATGCCTATGTATATGCCAGTGTTGGGAAATATAAGCATAAGAATTAATTGTCATAAGAAAATATGAATCAACATCTTGTTGTGCACTTTGTAAAATAACAAGAAACTTAAGGAAAAAACACCAAAGACAAGAATCTTCTGTATTTTGTAGTCTGACTGTAGAATGTCTCATGGTCCAATCGTGCTCTGCACCAGACACAAGACAATTACTGTACATTTACTACTTTGGGAGAAAAAGTAAAGCCATTGAAAGGTCAAGTATTTATTGAACAAAAATGTCTTGCTGTGATATGTATTGTGTTCATGTGTATGTGAATCTACCCATGTGTTTTTACAAATAGATGTGCTTTTGAAATTACAACCTCCGCTGTGTTCCGGCATGGTGTAAATGTGTGATATTTTACACATTTGTTTCAGCAAGCAACAAAAAGAGGATCGATGACAGGTGCACAAGGAATTAACGCTAATAACTCTCAGCCACATCTGCGACATAAATCTAAATCATATCTGAAGATAAGTGCCTTGATGGAATTTCAAAAGAGTTTGTAAATAGGCTACACTTGTGTATTAACAGTAGCACATGAGGGTTTTTTTGGATTTGAGTTGATCAAATGTTTTAAAGACATTCCCTTGGCAGCCATGAATGGCCTATCACAGCTCTAATATGCAGCTTCTTGACATGCCTGACAATGTGGCTGAGCATTACCGGTTAATCAGCAACACAATATGAATACTGTATTAAAGTACATATTATATAATGTTATTAAGCTACTTCCATCCATCTTTTTCTTAAAAAAATAAAAATGAAAGACATTGGGGGTGGGAGGTGCACATTTCCGGTTTGGGAAATGATACGGTAAAGACTTTGTGTGTGATGATGTAGTACGTATTTTATGTAAATATTCTGCTGCATGTTTAGCCACACCTTACTGCCACTTAAAAAGGTGGATTTTGAGTCAGACAAAGCTGTTTTGAAATACACTGGCAAAAAATAAAAAAAAGTATAATCACTGACTAAATGCTCATAGCTAGTTAGTTAGGGTACATATTCAAACCATATTCAAACATGCCCATATAGGCCACACAGACACGTGCGCACACACACACGCACACAAGCATTCTGTGTGATACACGGTACCTAGTCCTTCCGGAGTCTCCCCAAGAGGATTGACTTCGACTTGAGTGGCGTCGACTTTCAGGAACAGATCATAGAGCCTCTTAATCTGATCTGCTGCCTGCGAGTTTCACAGAGGACAGTAATTACCTGACAGCTCTGCTCCAAGCAGCCGGCCCTGCCAGGGCCACTCAGCCCGCTGCTCAGGCTAAATAAAACATGGCAAATCACCTTCACAACAGCCCCGCGTAAACCATGTGCGCGCGCGCGTTGCGTGGATGTACTGTACGGGGAAATGTAATTAGCACTCATTTGGAACGAAGTGCTACAACCAGCAAATAACTTGTTCCATCAAAATCGGCGGCCATGGAGTTTCCGCAAACATTTGAAGCAAATGGGGAGAAAGCAGTTGCAGCATGTGATCCGCAATGCCTCGTTTGAAAATTTGAACACGTTTTGTTCGTCTGTTAGCTGCAGTGCACTATGGACCATTGATGCTCCTGCCGCAGAGAAAAATTGCATCTGCTATTAAATGATAAATCTCTCTTGATCAATATGTGCAGTTACAAAACTGTTGATAAACCCTCCACCCCAAAAACGATGCAGCCCGAAATAGGCCTATATCACCACTCTCTTATCAAACAGCATATTTCAAAGTGGGACTCCCCGTTACATACACCAACCTACCGGACGAGAGAGTGAGGCAATGAGGCATGCTCCAGATAACATACGGTATCTGCTTGGTCATCATCATTAGTGAATAGTGTGCTACATATGTTATCACATGACTCAATCACTTAGGTATGAGGCAACCAAGCACCACAGTGCCAGTGCTCTACAGAGCAATTCGAGTTATTCAACGGTGCCTAATTTCAGTATATCGGAGGGGAACATGTTCTGGTGACTGTGGTGATTTCACACAAAATGTGACATTCCCAGACACTTAACCATTCACATTACATTTCTCTCTGCACTTGATGAAAATCAATGGCAATTCAAAAGGCCCGGAAAAGGAGACATACTGTACGTGGTGAGACAGGCCTAACTCAGGCATCTGTCTGAGATTTTGCTCGCATCTTAGAAATCTGTATCGTTAAGTACATTTATGCTTTGTCAGTGTTTTAAGATGCTGAGCTAATCCAATTTGTCATTCCACTGAGCATCTGGAAAAGGAAACAAATTAGCGATATGATGCTAAGAGACATATGGCTGGAAAATTAACTCTAAATATACATGCATGCGTCCGATGTGAAAGTGTATCTGTGGTCTTCTTTACTTATCTGGTTAACAGTCTTTGAGATGACTGCTACAAAAGTGTTTTTTGCACAATGCTGGGATGTGTTTCCTGCTGCACCACATACTCCACAACACACTGAGCCACGCTGAAGCTCATAACGGCACCACAAGCAATACAAACTCCCCAAGCCTGGTACGGCTTTGTATGCTATTGCCAAATATGACAATCGACCATGTGGCAGTGAGACTAGTGCAGGTAACACTTTACCTCACACTTCCACCTAAACAAGCAATTATGAGGTTAAGCTGGTCGTATGTGCGCGTGTGTTGAAACGTCCCTTTTCTCTGCAGTGCTACTCCAGCACTCCCATTACCTGTCTCTCCATAGGTCCTCTGAAACCCAAATTAGCCGCCATGCGAAGTGCCTGCTCGTCTCGTACGCCTTCAAATATATCTATGGCTTCCTGTTGATACAAATCAGAGGAAGAGAGCAAATTGGCAGAGATAATTGTAGGTATTTTGACACAAATAGTGGATGTTCACATTAAAGCACTTTCGTCACAATTAAAGGCAATGTGCCATACAGTATGTGGTGTTAGGGCTAAATTGTAAAAATGACAACGCCTGATATGCAATCATTTTCATAGAAGAGCTCTTACTGAAACACTTTACAGTATGTATGTAAGTGGAAGAGGAACGTCCACTTTACTTTCAACAGTTCTGTGTAATGTTTGTGTGTGCATATATAAAGGGTTATAAGAGTAAGTAACTGCTAGTTACTAGTGGTTTATATTTCCATTTAATAAAATGTAATCTCACAGAATAAAGTGGACTTGTATGTCCACTTCGAACAAATACAGTATGCAGACAAAAAGAAAGACTCATCTGTTAGAATTGAGATGTACTGCATATTAGCACATTATGAAGCAGCCATCGGACTGAATTGATAACCATAGATAGAATGCAAACAAGATATATAAACAAAACATTTTGCTGGTACACTAACGGGCATGTGTGTGCATGTTAGGACAGCGTATGCGCGCAGGTGCAGTCCCCTCCAGCCATTTTGGAACAGCGAGGCTAATTCCTCTGTTATTCCTATGCACTGAAGACTAGAGATCTTTTATCTTATATTTCCTGGTATTTTCATCTAGATGTATAAAACAACTTAGAACATGGCAACTTTTCTTCTACCAGACCACCCACATGTTATGGTGAGCAAACATATTGGAACACAAAGTATTTAAGTAAATTAAAGTAATTACCTCCTAATATTTGATTGCATATGCCCAATTGGTTTCCGGGTTTGCTCCAATCTCATCTTCGGAAGGTGAAATGCATGCTCAAATATTTTAAGGTCTTGCGATTCATTTGTTCAGTCTAAAACCTTTCACATTTGTCCTCCCTTGAAGTCCGTTTTTGTCAGCAATGTGTAGGAAAGCAAAGGAACTTTGTTGTCACATACATGTACTGTAGCAAAACTCATTCTGATTTAACCCATCCCTCAAGGGAACAGCGGGCAGCAGCGGGCAGCCGCTGTGCAGCGCAACTCCAGATTGAAGCCAGTGTTACTGTTCACATGGCACTGACTGGAGAGTGAACCTGACGTGTTTTTTTTTTGATAGTGAGGGAAACCGGAGCACCGGAGGAAACCACACAGACAAAGGGAGAACATGCAATCTCTGCACAGAAAGGCCGGGACGACCAGGGTTTGAACCCGGGACCTGCTGTGAGGCCACAACGCTATCCACTGGGCCACCGTGTTGTATTGTGTCATTGTATTGTCCAAACTGCTGCTGTCATCATGTTTGTACAAAAACCTTCCAATCATTTAAAATTATTTAAAGTGATTACAGTTTAATAATGTTATAGCCGATAAAAGATTTATAATAATGGTTAGTTCTCCTCCGAGGTGCCAGATAACGGCGACCTGAATGCGTCAACACGAAAGCTGGATACAGAACATTTTGTTGTTGGCTTAAGATCGTTTTTGCCTTCTTTTTTTATCTAATTTTCACAGAGTGAAAGTCCCTCAATTTAATTCCAGTTTTCTTTTAACAAATGCTGATAACATTGCTCATACTGTTCTTGTCCTTAATGGACCACCCATTGTACCAACAGATGCAAGAAAAGGTTAAAATGCTTTCAATAAAAGAGCAATAAAAGTTATTTAAAATCTTATCACTAACATTAAAAGAGTTCAGCATCCTCAATACGGGAATTATTTGTTGTCCTCTGTTAGTTTTGATCATGTGAGCACTTTCTGCACACCTTGGGATCATGTGACCCCACATCATCTTTCTGCACACCTTGGGATCATGTGAGCACACATCATCTTTCTGCACACCTTGGGATCATGTGAGCACATCATCTTTCTGCACACCTTGGGATCATCCTGAGCACACATCATTTTTCTGCACACCTTGGGATCATGTGAGCACCTCTTTCTGCACACCTTGGGATCATGTGAGCACATTTTTCTGCAAACCTTGGGATCATGTGAGCACATTTTTATGCAAACCTTGGGATCATGTGAGCACACATCTTTCTGCACACCGGAACACGACAGATGGTAAACCGGTAGACGGCAAACACTTTCCGGACGGCACGGCATAAAAGTCCGATGTCACATTGTTTACAAATAATGTAATAAAAATATATTCAACACAATTATTTAGTAGCAACTGTTTTATGTACGGATTTTTTTATTGTATCTAGTATTCTAGTGTTGTTGCACCAAAAGTATTACCTTCTCGTTGTCCATGTTTTCTCCGTGTGTGAGAGCTATGAACATCCGGTTGTAAATGCCGTTGAGGCAAAAAGTTAAAATACTGTAACTTTAAACAACGACGTTTTCCGGCGTCTGCATTTGTTTGCCGGCCGCAACTGATTTTGCCATCCTGCTCTTGTCCGCTAACATGACTGATTATTACAACCGATGAGTGGTCTGCATCTTGTGGTATGGGTCGCTACAATGCTGCTCTCCAGGTCTTCTTCAAATTGTTGATTGAGATAACCCTGTCCCCCGTGATGTCACTGGCTAATGTTTAACTGTTTTTTTCTTCACAGCTCTCTCAGTGTTCCTGTCAACCACAGTAGGTGTTCTCCTTGGTCGACCCATTTGATGTCTGTTGCTCAGTATGCCAGCGATTTCTTTATTTTTTTTTAAATGCAGGAAAAAAAACCCAAATGGAAAAGTAGACATTATTGTAGAAGTATTTTTGCTTAACCAATCAATCTAACAGGACCAATCCAGGCTAAAGGAAACAGCTGTGACATTTTACAATACATTTGTTCACCTAAACACGTGGGTGGTCCGATTCAAAAGGTTCCAAGTTGTACAACATCTAGATGAAAATACCAGAACATAAAAGATGAAATTACAATATGTGGTCACATTTTTTGACCTCAAATTCTGTTGTCTTCAGTGTATAGCAAAAACAACATAATTAGCCTTGCAATTTCAATACTGTTGGAGTCGACTGTAAATAAAGGTTGTTATGAGTGTGCAGGGAAGAAAAACAATATTGAGGTAAAGAACAGGTAGAATGGAGAACCGCGTGCAACTATTGGGCCCGCTGGGCAATCGAACCTGGGCCTTGGCATTCTTTCAATGACCCCGCATGGTCATTTGTGAGGCAGAGAAAGGGCTTCTAAGCTCCATTATCCTGGATAAGATCAATCAATCTGAGAATCTATTCGCAACCACTGTTCCTTTAGGCAGCTATACTGTGATAATAAATGGCTGCACCAGAGTTCGGATGCTTTGATTTCTGGAGTTGTGTTAACTTTCTGCATTGTTCCAGCATTTCCATCTGATACACAACAACCGAAGAAAAAAAAAAAAAAAAGTAACTTCAGCAATTGTGTAAACAGCATTAAGGGCGGGGAAGGAAATGCCAACCTTAGTTTGGCCAAGTGTGTGTGTGTGTGTTTGAATGTGCGCAATGACTCACATACCTTGAAGATAAGTTCTGGTGTGTGTGCGGCCACCTCTTCAATATCCATCCCACCCTGGGGACTTCCCACCATGACGGGGCCGTTGTGGGAGCGGTCCATGAGAATGGCAAAGTAGGTCTCTCTGCAAATGTCCAGCGCCTCAGCCACCATCACCTGGACATGACAAACAGGAGGAATAATAAAATTTAAAAAAAAAAAAACACTGAGATGGAATCGCGGCATTGTCAAAGAAACTCCATAGCATCGTGAGTAATATCTTGGCTCAAGCAAAGCACAGGGAACACAGCACAAGTTGCAGAGGGTGTTCGCCTCGAGGGAGAGAAACCGGGTAATACAATTATACGCTAAGAACCATTGGAAGACAAATAACAGCAGATGGTAAGTAAGAGAGAAGTGATTGAGAAGTGAAAAAGAAAAAAGAAATAAAAGGCAAAGGGGAAGCCATTAGTCGTGCTGCTGCTGTTAGCATGCAGCCTGGCGTTTGTTTGGGACATGCCGAGGCGCAAAGTTTTGCCCCCATTCTATCGACCAGCGAATGAGGATGGATGGTCGTCACTATCCTCCTTGTTGACAGACAGCAGGCCTCCCTCTCTCTGTTAGCCAAGCATGTCTTCCCCTGGTGTGAGCATTTCGCCTCCTTGTATAACGGCTATCCGGCTCCCTCACACGGACCCCCTTACCCCCCCAAATCCAGCTTCTATCACTGCCTGGATCTTACACGTTCCTCCATTAGTTCCCAGTGACAACCCCTCTCCACACAGTCCACCGTTCTCCATCCGTTATCTCCTCTCGCTCGTCGCCAGCCTTGTGTCTGTGCCCAGGCAGCAGGTGCACGTGGTGGATCCAGGAGTGTTCGTTGCATTCGATAATGTGCTCAGCCCTGTGGTGCAGGCAGGACGGAGAGGGTTCAGCTTGGCAGTTTGACAGTTGACCTACGCTGTTGTATCTGACAGGTCGGTGTCTGGCAGTACTGCTACAGCTCGTGCCGGGTCTTCCCGGTCAATCACCATTGGGGGGCCGAGAATCTCTGATTTCTGTTCGGCACCGGTGACAGAGAAAGAAATCGCTTCTGCTGTGCCAAGTGTGAAGTCAATTGGAGTGGTCACCCAGGGGCCACCATCCATGCCGGTTAGGTCTAGTCTATTATGTACACTGCCGTATTTGGTTGTTGTGTTTGTCTGTGTCCTCTGCCCGAGCGACAATGTGTTCACATAGAATTTGATTTGTCCTAAACACTACAGCTCACTGGCATGAGCAGAGAAGAACAGGCATCCGGCCCACAGGAATGAAAGCACGTCTAAATGGGAGATCTAGGCCATGTTTTGTTTAGGTTGTGGGGGGGGGGGGGGGTTGTGTGCGAAAGACAGCAACAGAGAATGGAGATGAATAGAGATACATAGAGAAAGTGAAATCATTGTGCTATAAAACTAAAGCCACAGGGCAGGGGGGCTTCATTACCTGGAAATATGGGTTTGAAGCAGTGCTTCATGCAGTGTACACAAAAGAATATATATTCTTGTTAGTGCCACAGTTATTTACCACTTCATGTTTGTTATCATGATGAATCATCAAAACGAATGGCACAAACTAATTGTAAACGACAATGCCCTAAAACATTTACTTGCTCTCCCCCTTCTTATTTAAGGTTATTTGAGTTTGATGCCATATTTTTTTATTAATCACTCCAGTTCTTTATTTCGCCCCGAGGCTGTTACTCACAGTTTTCACTTTAACTCCATCTTTAGGCGTTTGCTTAGTAGTGAGGTTGAATCCCAGCATCTTATTGGCCAGCTCACCAACAACAGAGGGGCTGGAGAATAGAAGGTTCAATGACATCCACACTCAATTAAAATGACAGTCACAATAGTCTCATTCTTGGGTGAATGAAGGACTCAATAATACTACTTTCTTAATTAAAGTAAATGAAGCTCGTTTCCATATTATATATCACCTCTTTTGGGGCATTAGCATAGCATAATATAGCAAGGCACACCTTTTTAGGAGTCTGCACATTGTCAAGTTTAACTGAAAAAGCTTCCCTTTATTCTGCCTGCTACCAGCAGACTGTAAATCTGAGGCCCTTTTCCTGAGCCTGTTCTGGTTTCGTGAGTGAATACAAATGAAGCCCGGGGTTGTGCTCGTCCTTTGATAGATGAGAGGAAGGTGAACTGTGCGCTTGATTCACTATCTGGGGACTACGAACTCCAGTACGACTCACTTTGCAAAAGTTTCCGGCCATTCTAAACAATGAAGTAGGGTGACAATGATACATGTCTGGGACAGTTGTCATAAATCACCTTTTTGCCTATAGGTGGCATCTGTAATGTAGACTTTCAAAAGACAATAGCTGATTATTGTTTCACGAGAACTCAGCGGACCAAAGCTTTGTTGGAGGGGTTGTTTAGGCTTCTAAAATATGGAGAGCACTCCCATCTATGGAGGAATTTAGCAATATTTATTTAGAGAGGCTATATTCTGGACTGATACGGATGTGTGGAAAAAACGCAGATAGGCAATGTCGAATGTGATGTTGGTGAAAAATTGTCATTTTAAACAAAAAAACACACATTCCGCTCATGCGTCATACCAGAGTTGGTTGGTACAGTATTATAGTACTGGATCTTCTCTGAATCTGACAGTGAGTAGGCTACTGTTGTCCAAGTCAGAAAACAAACAACCAACACAGTCTTTAGCTAGGGCAAAATTGATGCAACGCAACAGAAACTGCCTGTCATCTAATTTGGCAATAGGTCAATCGCAGTCAATATACCAAGGGATACAGTCGTTGCAATGCTAGCATACAGTAATCCTAAACAAGAAGTTCAGTCTAAAAATTTAATTGTGGTTAGATGTAAAACAAGATGTTGAAATAAGGGTAAAATGGTTTGTTTGCATTGTAAGTAGCCCAAGATGGTTCTTTGCATTTGGGGAGAATATTTTGAAAGCTCTTTGAGCTTCTCATCTCTAAAAATTGCTGTCAGAGAGAAGACAGAAAACACTTTAATTCCCATCTACTTTGTAAATCCACAGACCTGCTGTAAATAAGCAAGCACTCTGGCAGGAAGAAAATAACATACTTACTCCTTAGTCAAGTGCACGCCACCTTTAAGGCCACTGTCAAAAACACCCTTCCCTCTGCCACCGGCCAGAATCTGAGCTTTCAGAACAATCTCCTTGGCATCTGTTGGAGAGATACAGAGACAAACATTGAGTGAGACATTCTTCAATTTATGCCTCACGTCTGGGGTTGTAAAGAGTCTCAGAGTCATCCTGGACAGACAACTATCACGCGCAGCAAACGTCGCAGCTCGTGCCTGTAGATTCACACTCTACAATATCCGAAGGTTAAGCATCTAGCTGTTAAGCCGACTACCCGTGTGTTCTACCAGAACCTTACAGCGTGTAAAAAATGCCACAGCTCCTCTGGAATTCAACCAACCCAAATTCTCCCACGTAACCCCCCTCTACCGAGAACTTCCCTGGATTCCCCAATTGCAACTTGCATCCAATATAAGACACTGGTGTTGGCCTACAAGGCAGTAAAGAGAATTGCCCGGAGCTACCTCCAAGCAATGGTCCTGTTCCAGGTCCCAACAAGAGCATTTTGTTCTACCACCTCGGCTGGCCGGCTGGCCGACTGGCTGACTCTGCCATCGCTATGAAACTCGCTCATCGAAGTCTTGATTATTTTCCTGGCACCACAATGGTAAAACGAGCTTCCGGCAACAGTCGACTGCTGAAACATATCTTCCATAAGAGATGACACCTATTCACAATCCACCTTGGTATGTCGAATAGTGACCTTTCCATGTCTTAAGTACTCAAGTGGCATACTGGAATGCCCTTTTCTTCTCTGCTCTTAAAAAAAGGTTCTTATGTATTACCGGTAAGCACAATAATTTAGGCCATTAGCTATTTTGTATATTTAATGATAATGACATTGTAGTAGTCATGATAATTATTCTAATAGAATATGGTTTTCTTACAACTGTTTGTGTATGATCTGAACTATTGACAAATGTACTGCATGTAAGTCGCTTCGGACAAAAGCGGCTGCCAAATGCTGTAAATGTAAATGTTAAATTAACCAATGAGGGACTGCAATGGAAGTAGTAATAGTGTTGCTTGTCACACCCCTACCCACCTTACCAATACAGCACACAGCTCACACTATATCCATATTGGAAGGGGCACATTACAGAGCATACAACCATACGAAACAAGCATGAGTGGAAAGATACTTCACTCTCTTGATATTTTGCTTATTTTAGGCAAATAATTAATTATCCATGTGAATAGAGAATCAAGCAATTGCACAGCAACAGCCCTGAACGTTTTTACTTGACCTTGCTTCAGTTATGCAGGCACCTTGCATCCCCCTCTCATGTCAACGCTGCCCGGCGAGAGGTACCACTTCAGGGAGGGGAAGCCCCCACAATGGCCCTTTATTCAAATGGAGCTACGAGGACACTTGACGGAACATGGCCTCCGGCTGGGTTGTCATTATCCAGGTGGGGGGTGGAGGGGGTTAACTATTGACAGGTGGCTGCCATCCGGGTAGGAACTGGGAGCTAAGGAGAGTGGAGGGCAAGCAGCCGCCGTGCCATGTTTACAAAGACGCTGTGACCTTGGGCTGGAGAGGAACTCGTCCTCCGATGACTGTGTGGAGTAAAGCAAGCGGAGTGGAGAGGGTCAAGACCCAAAAGAAAATAAGGCAGGGATTAAACGAACGCCGCATTAGCGAGGCCTTGGCGCTGTGGGTGTGTGAGGGAACAGAAAGAAAGAAGACAGAATGAGGGGAAAACGAACAAAGGTGCGGTCAGGTGCTTCAAGGGCTTCGCAAGGAGCGTATAAATATGGGGAACCAAAAAATGCTGCCGCGCAAAATTTAAAGAGTTCAAAGTGAGATGAAAAATGTATGTCCTGTAGGCATTAGCAGCAGGCAGGGACGAGACAGAGGAAATTACAGTTGTTTACAGAATAAAATAATTAAACGATACTGCAGCACAATAGGGGTCCGTTCTTGTGAGTGTCGGGGGTGGGGGAGGAGTATGAATGTTGACAGACCGTCAAAGACCTAAGCTAGGCTATAATATGTCGAAAGGCTCATGTGTTCCAGAGAGGGTAATGGGGTGAAAAAAAGGCAGGTGTTAAGAAATAGGAAATTGCTTATTATGCAGCACACAAGCAAGTATGAGCCACTATCAGCAGTAAATAGATGGGCATTGAAAAGAAATAAGGGGGGGAAAAAATAAAAGAATTGTGCTGCTGATTAAATCAAAAAACCACAATAGCAGAACGAGAGAAAAATGATTGTGCGCAACCTAAAGCAAACATAGCATGCCTGTAGTCATTTCAAAACACTGGAGAAACACACAAATAAATACAGTATCTCACAAAAGTGAGTACGCCCCTCACATATTTGCAAATATGTGAGCATATAATTTCATGTGACAACAATTAAGAAATAAAAAAATAAAAAAACACTTTTCTGCAATGTAAAGTAGTGAAGTGATTGTACAGCTTGTAGAACAGTGTAAATTTGCTGTCCCCTCAAAATAACACAACACACAGCCATTCATGTCTA
>JAODLL010000090.1:0-14336 GCA_026546735.1 Forbesichthys agassizii | reverse complement strand
AGAACTGCTTAACAACCGTAGCGCGTGTCTGAATTGGAGATAGCCACCGCCATCCATAAATAGTCCGGGACCATATCCGCATCACCTCTTTACAACATTCCTCCACCGAGCAGGAGATGATTTCCTCTCTGTGCGCACGGGAATTAAGGCTAAATGATTTTGTTAAATTTCCTCCAATTCGAACATGGTTGGGTAGCTCTAGCCCGAGGCAAAGCTAGATAAAAAGGGTCCCCTCAGGCCCTGCCAGGGAGAGATGAACCATGGTGGGAACTAACAAGTGCGTACATCTTCCCACATCTTCACTTTGTTCCCATTATTCTGAATCAAAGAAGAGCTATTTGCATAATTTGCATGCGATTAAAAGGTGATTAGGTGAAGATCTGATGAAACAGGCCAATCCTCATGAACAAGTGCTAATGCCACCTCCAACACAAACTAATCACCACAGACAACAAATCGGGGTTGATGTGTGTCCCTATTGTTTAGACCCTATTGTGCAGTGTGTGGATCGCAACAGCAGACGCCATCATCATACCCATACTCAATTTAGTTTGAAACATAAGAATGGCTGCTGGAAATGGGAATATAGACAACGCACTTATCACGTTGATAGATAATACTGTATACTTTACACCGAGAAAAAACGGGGGGGGTTGTGACATTTACAAATATGTAATTTACATATACTTCATAATTTCATATATTTCAATTCTAAACATGTATCAGTTAGAATTATCATAATCTTTGCGGATTTAAAACCTACAAGTATTCGTTATGTTCAAAAAACAGAAAGTTGTTATGTTCTGCCCCAAAGCCCCGCCCCTGGAACCATGCTTTTGGGGGGAAAGGGGAACATTTTAAATCGCAGGTCCACCACCTTTTCACTCTTTTTGAACATTCATTGGATTTGGAGTGTTCTCCAAGTTCAAGGTAAAGTTAAACGTATAAAATATCTGTTAATTATGTAGTCCAGTAGCCTACCTGTATAGTTCTTCCCCATAAGTTAAAACCCTTTTATTGTCCTCGGGTCAGATTGACCCGTTTCCAGTTAAGGAAAAATTATACAAAGATAATGTTTTCCAACCTGAAACATCATGACCTTGTCTTGTAAAACATGTCAAATAAAAATAAAAAAATTATGTAGTGGTATGCTACAACATTTATGTTGTAGCATACCAGTGTAGTTAGGTTTTTAAAACACAAAAACCTAACAAAAGTGAGAACATTCTTTTTTTATTCAGCAGCTCAAAAACAAGTAAACTGTTTGCATTTCAACATGATACCTCCAAATCACGGCAAATGGATGGATATGCGATATGTTGTGCTCCTGTTTATGTTTCCTATGACTCCTTCATCTTCTCTTCATTCAATTTTGAATTGACAAAAGACATTGAAAGGCCTACATTTGATAACGCAAGCACTAGGCTACTAGATTTTGGTGTCAGTGATCGCTCTTTACTAGCTGTCAGTAATAGCCCCGCAACTGCCTTGTTGCCGTTTTATGGGTTGTCCGCACAGACTTAGACAGTAGCTGAAAGAGCGTCCTCGCACGAGCATGCGCTTGTGTGTGGAACACGCACAATCAAGATGACAGAAATGGTAATTAGGCTGTCGCTAGAAGACGCCCAGTCGCTAGTCCACGCCTTGGTGTAGTTCTAGGTTAAGAGATGGGAAACCAGCCTTCATTTATGAATGTAGACTACTATATCAACAAACAATTTGTACGAGCTTTAACTTCAAGCTACAGTACATTAGAACAAAGAATGAATAAGGATATGCCAACGCATATCATTTACGGTAATTATAATTTCCTATAAAGCTTGACCAAGAGGAAGGACCAATGTTACCAGCAACAGCAATGGTAGGTCTTCATTTAGATGCAGTTAGAGCTGGCATTTAATCCATCTGCTCATGATAACAGCCCTAAACAAGATTTCAACCCAGCCGATACAGGATGTCATTCAAGGCCAGGCTGTGCAGACAGCCTTGGCCTTGGCTGGATCACACACAGAGAGGGATTGGGTCTACGCTCAGGCAGAAGGGATGCTGGCAGCGTTATTAGGGGGGGAAACATGTACAAGTTGGCAGGACCAAAATTAACTGCATTTCCACTCACCGTCTGGTGACTACCGTCTGTAGTCACCCGATTGTTTCTCCCCACATAATCCATTTACAAGATGTGCAAATCAAACGCATCGATTTGCACAGGTGAAGCTGCCTTTACCACAGCCATGTCGCCTGTGTTGGGGCAGTGCTGCTAAATAAAGAGTTCCAATGGTTGTTGAGCGGATCTGGTCGTGACTAGTACAAGGACACATCCTCAGACCTTGGACAATCTTCTGTGGCATCTGTCAATACTACATTTGACGGACCACTCAACATTGAATAACTTAATTACATTTCTACACTGTATTAGTTCTTATCTATTGCACAATGTGATAGATGTTGTTCAATGTATAATGCTAATTATTGTTGCCCTATCATCACCTATTGCATCTTAACTATCCTGGGAGGGTGGATTCCTTCCTTTGTGGTCTCTTCCCAAGGTATCATCCCTTTTAAGCCCAGAGCGTTTTGGTCCATCTCAGCATAGCATAAATTACATGGTAGTTCAATAGATATTAATATTATCTTAGCACAGGGAGTCTGTGGTATTACACCCACACCAATGATTGGATTTAATAATGGACCACCCATATTATGCTTACAACTGTATATAGACTATATATATATATATATATATACTGTATGTGTACTGAAGCTTTACACCATGTAGGTCGAAATTAAGCTCTGTGTTCCTCTACTGTGCAATAAGTGTACAGGGAAAGAACAGAAGCAATTCCTATTATAGTAAACATCTCTAAAGAAATTAGCTTTGTGGATGAGGTTCTCTTGTTTGGAAACATCAATGAGTGATTGGTGACCTGCTTGTGTCTGCCTCTTTATGGTTTTTCATGTCATTCCTAACACCATCCAATTACTTATGTTAGTTATTATTTCGGCTCGGGCTGAAGAGTGGATGCCACTGGAAATATCTGTCTGGAGCCATTCCAAGTTAATGCATAAATTAATATATTGCTGGGAGTGAGATGTTGAGTCTATCAGAAAACAAGCAACAGAAGGAACTCGGTGTAGCTCAGTGTCACTATAGAGCCATTGAAAGCAATTAAATGTTATGATATTGGTGCACCATAAACCTCTATTTTCTCCAAATTAATATTTCAATTATTGTGTATATTGTTTTGCCAACATTTGGAAAAGTGATGACAATAATGACAGCATTCTTTCAGTTTGGCCAAAACTACAAGAGTAGTTGATCCAGATCTTCAGACAACATCTGCCAAGATGTATATGAGGTGTATACAGATAAGTTTTCATCTTATTTTCTCTTGTTGACAAAGTCCTATGATAAGGCGAGGTGACCTTTCTGGTGCAGCCATTACCTGGTGACTAGTACTGTAATAATAGAGAGCGGAAATGAAAATGAACTCAAGCATAGGACTGTTATTCTGTTTGAAGTATAAGTAGAGCTGTCAGTTTGACTGAATACATGTATTCCTCAATAGTCAAATCAGAAAGTACCTCTGTGAAAGGTCACTGGATAATTTGCTAAATTGGTCGAAATTGCTTTGTGAACTACAAAAATCAGCACCTCTGTGAAGTTCTTAAATGTTTTCAGATGTGTGAAATCAAGGAAATGCTTCTGACAATTAATTCTTATTGTATATTCTTGTTAATGCATGACTAAAAAAGACATTCTTATCTTTCTGCAATGTTCCTAGTTATGAATACATCAGTACTCTGGATTGGTATGATTCGACCATTCATTCAACAAAATATGTCCAATCTGGATCAGCTGTGCAACCACATTAATTATGTTATATTTGTATAGATTATAATGTGTGATTCAGAACGACAATGCAACAAAATAAATAGAATTATTTTATTGTATTAATCTGCTGTTCAGAGTTGTTATTATGATCCAATAGATCCATGTGCTTTAGGTAGGATTTTAGTGCTAGTGTAATTTCTCAGAAATTATATAGAAATGCGTCAGATAAATATAGGTTCCAAAGGGAAGGCCATGGTTGTTAACTTTCAAAATGTTGCTCTATTTCATTTTTTTTTAAGATGGCTCTTTATTTTTGTATTAAAAAAGCAAATCTCAAATCCTGATTACAAAAGTTTTAACAGTTATTAACTCCTTTATACTTTTTGCTTCCTCACAGAAAGCAAATATTCTCCATTTAGACACAGTATCATGAAAGGTCATTAATAGTAAAGTCAAGTCAATGTTATTTTTATAGCCCTTAATCACATTGCAGTCTCAAAGGGCTTTACAGACTACCTTTTCACATGGAAACAAACAACACCCCCATAACCTGCTCCTTCCCTTGGGCAAGGAAAAATGTCCATTAAAACCCCATGGGAAAAAAAATAGTCATGTTGGAGTCTATTTCTAATGCTTAACTTTTATGCTTTTCTTTTACTTGAACTCATTGTGACTGTTCGCCCCTATCACATATTCTTAAATGTGTGTTTAAATTCATTGGCTGTGCCTCTAGTGTGGCCCAGGCTTTTGGCCTGACAGTGGACCGCTGCATGGATCTCATTACTTAAAATTCTCCGCCCTAAAACAGAAGGTCAGGGATCAGCAGATCCTCACTCCTGGCCTGAGATTATGATTCCATTATGATGCAATATTCCTTCTCCAATTCTCTGATTATCACACTCTCACCCTGCAATTTGATATCTCATCTGTCAGATGAGACACATTCATTCTGCCTCAATTTTCACCAGGCTGTGTTACAGACAGAAGTATCCTATATGGGCTCTTTTCCCAAAACAATTTGTAACACCTCTCTTTTTTGATGGTCTGGCTAAACTCACCTCTTGGCTAGACTCCTTATTAAGCACTTCCATGAAACCTCTGAAGCATGAAGCAGATTTATTGCAAAGATTGTTAAAAATACTTTGACTTATCCTTTATGAGAGGTGATACACAAATCCTCAAAACATTTTCATCAAAAAAAATAAAAAAAATATTTGGCAGTGTAACAAATATATAATGACATTAGCTATACAATTTAAATCTATTATAATATATTTATTTAATCATAGAACGATATTTTGGGTCATTTATGTGTAAAAAATTTTGGGCAGTGTAAGCTTGTGTTTTAGAAAACATTTCAATTTGTAGGTCTATCCTAACTTTTGTGATAAGGAAGTATTATTAAGTGGACACTTAATTGGAAACATACACTATATCACACGCACACACACACACACATATACAGAAATATATCATTTTTTTAAATAACATAAAAAAACCTATTATGCATATTATACAAAAACAATAAAAAAGAAACAATTATGTTGTTAAAATGGCATGAACATATTAGGAGTCTTGTATTAACAGGTGCAGAATGTAATACATTTATTTCAGCAACACCATTGTGGGACTAACCTTATTGACAGGTAAGGTTAGTAACACAGTGTTGTTTTAATTTATTTTACAAAAAGCACAAAACACATCTACCCTGATGTAAAAGGCAGTCTTGTGTAG
This sequence comes from Forbesichthys agassizii, assembly GCA_026546735.1. NCBI lineage: Eukaryota > Metazoa > Chordata > Actinopteri > Percopsiformes > Amblyopsidae > Forbesichthys > Forbesichthys agassizii. Next base: position 8,770 of record JAODLL010000090.1, on the reverse strand, counting down.
TGACTGCACACTTAGATGAACACTCTGCATGAATGCAAATGTAATGTTATTATCTTACCACTGCATCCACTTTGATGCAGAGGTAAGGCCCGTAAAGGCCTGTAAAGGTGACTTGCTTAGTGAGAGCTGTGGAGAGTCAAGGCTGAATAATGTCTCAACTTTGCTTATCAGAGGCTGCCACACATGGTGGCAAAACATTGGTGTCAGCAAAACAAATTATGTGGCGTTAGGAGTGCAAGCACGTGCGGGGGGGGTTTGGTTGCTCAAGCACCTGCCCTTTTCCCAAATGAATCAAAAGTGCCACTCTCTCAACATTAATGTAATAAATAATATTTTGGTCAAAACAAAATGCCTTTAAGATTAACATCGACATGAAAACATGCACAAAACAGTAGAAAATAAGTGGAAAATGCCCTTCCTTGCAATCACGTCTTGATGGCTTCAACATGTTTCTATGGTTGCTGCTACGTAAGCGATGTGTCTCATTTCCCACTCTAGACTGGCGCTGTGAGCTTGCTTGCTAACCTAGTCATTGCGGTGGGCTATACCAGCGTTTTATATGTTCATAGAGCCACTTCATATTTTCTGTCAGGCAACGGGATGTGTGGGTATGTAATCTACACAACAAAGTTTTTTACATTTCCACCGCAAGATCACTTTTTTTAAACAGTTGCTAGGACGCATTATTAATGAGTCTGCTCAAAACTCTTCACTCAGACAGCACACCAGTAGCAGATATTGGAGTGACACGTGTCATTCTGCATGTTCACTGACTATCTTTCAAAATGAATGAAGTCAATAATTTCCTCTTTCAATCACCAAAACCCACCAGTTTTCAAACAGTTTTTCCAAGCTTGTATATTAGGCCTACATGTATACAATATATGTATCCTACTTTTGTCTATGTGTTATGTTAATGATATGTTGTAGGGCCTATGTGGATTAGGCTAGGTGCATTTTTGTCATGAGATTAACTGTTGAGTCTAGGTGAAGTAGACTCATTATTGAATAATGCTATTTACAATGTTTAGTAATGATAGTGATAAGATTTGCATAGTTAATATTAACACACAATCACAAAGTTGCTCCTTTGTGATTGGTGTCCTGTTTGACATTGGAACCACCTGCCCCTGTGGAAGGAGAGTGAACTTACTCCTAGTCCAAAAACATGTTTTTGTCAATGTGTAACAAGAATACTGTAAGCAGTAACACCATTTTCAAGCTTTCAAATTTAAAAACAAAGGTGTGTAGCGCTGAGGTGGCAAACATTAGTCAAATTAACAGAATAAACATGTGTTAATAACTTTCATTAGATGCTATAGGGGCAGTGAAACATTTATTTCCCTCTCTCCTTCCATGCCTGCCAATATAACTTAAAATGAATGCTGCTCTATTTACAACACACATAAATATCGGTGTGAAGTTGTTTCCATTCCAGAACCTGCGATACAGAAATATAACAAATACAAATAAAATATATTGCATAACCTTTGAACCCATGCATTTCTGCCAGCAGGACATGAAGAGTTCTGCTGGTGCAAATTAGTTCTGACTCCTTCAGTAGCAATTATTTGAGATACTATCAGCAAAATCACAACAAAAGCGTCCACTTTACATTTTCATTGATTGAGGCCAACTTTCTACTTTCTTGTGATTAAATAATACTCTCTCAGAGAGGGCTATCTCAGTGCAATCATTAGCCACTGTCCTGCCTTTTGATTACCCCCCCTACACACACACGCACACACACAAACACACACACGCACACACACACAGACATATCCTTCCTGTCGAGAGGTTATTGTCAGTCAATCTGCGACAAGCACAAACACTGTTTTTTGTCAACAGGGATGAGGGTTTACCCACCTGAAATAGAGAGACATCCTATCAAGATGTCTCCCTCTGATGTTTCACACTTTTTCAAGGATATTGTAATCTGAACAGCTGGTACCTCCTGAATCTTACTTTTAATCCTATTGTCTTTTATCCACGCTTTGATTGTCAGATCATGTCTGCCACAATGTGCTGAAAACAACTGTGTAGATCCTCGCAATTAGCTCTGCTTGGTTTTCATGATGACAAATGTTATTTTTTCCCAAAGTGCAAAAAATCTCAATTAGCCAGTCGCATCTTCACTTTTTATAAATAGAACTCATATGGTATCTATCCCACAGAAGGGAGTACTTTTCCAGAGAAAGTATGAAGCAGTTAATAAAGATGTAATTTATGCAGCCCATTTTATTGTTATCAGGGGATACCGGACTATAGCTTGGACTAGAAAACGCAGGTGTATGCAGAAAACATACACATTAACATGGGCAATATGGTCCTTACCTCAGCAGCCTCTCTGAAAGTTCTACATAGAAACAAACATAATATCCATATGTGTTAGTGACACCTCAAAACAATTAATGTCAGCAACAGGGTTATTTAGTTCAAGAGGTCCATATGTGTTATTGACACTACTTCTACACAATTAACTTACAGTAAGCAACAGGACTATTTAGGTCAAGAGGTCAGCACTATGGCAACAGTGCTTAAAGACAGGCCAACACTGGGGTTTGAGAACACAACCTTCTGACTGGTAGTCGACAACCGAAACCACCAGACTAGATCCTGCCCCTGCAGCACTGACTGAAATGGCGAATGAGTCAGATTAAATGTGCAAACGAGGGCGCAAGTCCCAAAATTACATTTGAAAAGAGAGGGGAAAATATACAATTGTTTGACAATGGAGGAGAAGCTGATTGCAATTGTTTCTGAGTATCCAGAAATGTATGACCTAACTTCCCGTTTCTATTAAGACATAGACAGGAAGGCAAAATCATGGAAGCATATTGCCATTCAGGTGGTATAACCTGGTGTATTTAATTAATTTGTGGATATATAATATTGTTCACACAGATTTGCGCTTTACCTTGCTGAGAGCGGAGCTTTTTGCGCAATTAATATGAACGGCCCTTAACGGGTGCCATGTAACCGTAACTGTACCACCCAATATGGAGAAACACAAGATTCCCATTCAGAATGCAATTAAATAATGCACTGTCCCTGAACTGTAATCATTTTGGTCAGGACGGATTATACATCCCGGCTGTTGAGGGGTGGCAGCTGAGGTCCTGGAGCCTTACAATTGAAAACAAATTCGCTACAGCATTTTGCTTTCACTTTGAAATTGCGCCGTCAACGTATTAAACAGGCATGGCGCCGCTCTGATTCTGCTGTTGGTGAGGAAGCTCTTATGAGGTGCATGAGCCTGGGGCAGGTGGGACTGGTGTCAGCGCAACGCTCGTGTTGTAACGCTCAGCATAGTCTCACAGAGCCAGCATCTATGTATGTAAAGTCTGGACCAACAAGACCCGCCTATTTGACTAGAGAGGTATTTATTTGATTGACATGCTTGACGACCAACTATAACTCACTGACCAAGTTGGACGTTAAACTAATACAGAGGAATTCGTTAGAGCAACTTAAAGACACGACTGGTTGTTTGCAGGTCTTGTAAATCCGTTAAATAAGTAGGCTACTGTTACTGCTTAAAATAAATGTAACATTCTTAAACAAATAATAATAAATTAATTTATAAATAGACATTTTTAATTTTAAATTAGTAAATAAAGCACTGCACTAGCATCACACCAGAATTACGGATATACAGACTTGTGAGTGAACAATGCTAACAGCCAATGAAAATCAACAGTACCACTTCCAGAAAGTCATGCTGACAGGGGTATTATATTTTCAGCACAGAGTTGCTTATGTGACGTACAGGTGCCTCTCAATAAATTAAAGTATTTTCAATAATATACTGTACTATTACACACAAAGTTACATAGTTCAAGGCAGTTTTTGTTTTGTATTTTGTTTTGTACTGATGGTCGGAAGAGGCTGATACTACTCTCAGCATAATGGCCTTTGAGCAGACGCAACGGACTTCACCTATTAAAATGAGTTAACAAATATGCAAGACAACAGGGCTGTTACTGTACTGTACGTATGGCATTACACACACACAAACAGATTTATTACCTAAGCAAAGCTCTCATGAATTAAACATTGTGATTATTTTGAAGGCAATATTACAAATTCAGGGATCATGATTTAGCTAAAATTCTTTTAACTGATCACATAACACGACCACTTTAGACGTATTGTATAGGCAAGGCAAGCGCTATTGCTTTTCTGTGGGTCTTCATTTTCAGGGTAAATGTATAATAAAGATTAATGGCTCACATAAAAGAAAAGCATAGGAGCTAAATTGCAGTTTTAGAATAGCAGCATATCATAATGACACAAGTATTTCCTCTTAAAACCATATTATGTCGTGACGCAGTGCACCATCAGAGTATAGTCCCAACCAATCACAAACATGACTCATTAATCATTCATTTGGAATAAATCCACTTGTTCTCCCTGTACAGTAATCCTTCCAGAGGGACTAACAGATAAGCATTGATGCAAAACAAAGATTTCCTTCCCATATCCTCTTCTTAAAGGATGGCATTACGCCAATTACCAATGAGCAAGGGAGCAAATGGTTAACCTCAAAAACAACTTAACACACTTAACAATCTCTTCTCTTTGTAATCAATATAAGGAGAACTATCTCAAGGGGGACAAGCAACACCACCACCACCTTTCTCCATATGACAGATGGCAAGGGCATCATAAAAATACCACAACGGCTGATGGTGGTTCTCGCATTGACTTTCAACTTGTGGACAATATGGCACATCTCCAAAGATATCATGAACACAACCATTTTGACTACCAAGGTCATGCAGTATCTGATGAAAACATGATGAAGCAGCAGCTTATGTCTCTCTCTCTCTCTCTCTCTCTCTCTCTCTCTCACACACACACACACACAAAAGCACGCATGCACACACACACACACACACACACGCACGCATACACACACACACGCGCACACACACACACACTCAAACTATCTCCTGTCAGGGAGTTATTGAACAGTAGGGAACTGCTGTGTTTTAATTACCAGAAGATCCGTGGAGTTAATTGAACATAACACAGGCCCTAATTTCACATTACAGCAAATCAAGATGTTACTTATGTAAATTCTGAAATATTCCTTCGAGGGATTGGCAAAAATGTTGCCAGCATGCAAAGTCATACTTTCTTATTTCTAGTTTCCTTTTGCACAGGTAACACAGAAAGATATTTAATTACATAGTGTTTGTTATTTCACCTTGGCATTGTGAAGGAAGCATTTCTTTGTACATAATATAGCACACATTACCTTATGATGACAGCACCACTAACACACACACACACACACACACTACTTGTATACCAATGTCGTTGACAATACAGTAGCAGTGTTTCTCAAATGGGGGTACATGGAGGCACAGCGGTTGACATTTCGTTGTAGAGGCCATACAGTTTTAAAGGCAGGGTTAGTCATTCTTGAGAAGGCTTGCAAACTCAAATCATAAAAATATACCTCCGCAGAGCTGCTTCACACATTGAAATGCATTGTGAACGTACATAGTGAACCCTACTGAAAATTAAGTTATTCTTAGCAACAACTGTAGTTGTACATGGTTAAATCCAAAGCAGAGGTTGTGAATGTTGCTGCTATATTGTCTTGATTGATTGTCTAATGCCTCGATCACACCGAGACGTGTCACTGAAGGCACGGCCGCTTCAGAAGCACATTGATAAACCCCCGATCACACAGAGGTGCGCTGCCCGCGCCAAAGAGAACGACTGCTTTGGCCAACTGTCACATTGACAAACAGCTCGACTCTGAACATTTTAACTTGCGTATTTCACGTTATTTTCTAAAAATCATTACCATTACTATCATACAATGTGTAAAACAATATTGAAAAATTTGTATAAACATCATTATTTTTTACTATAATTACAATTTTATAGTCCGTGAACTGCATTGCTTAAATGTAATCTTTCTTAGCATTGTTCTGGTAAAGTGTTGATATGTACAGATATGGATTACCTGCCTTTGTGCTCTAGAAAACAATCTTATATATTATATATTATTCAATATAGAGATGTGTTCAACAACAATTCCTTGCCCTTCAAAGCAGTTAGAGCATAATCTTATAAAAAAGCAAGCTTATTAAAGAAGATTTTAAAAATATGTTTTACCATTCTTATTTTATGTGGTATTTTATCTGTACATATGTAGAAGAAAAAAGGATTCGTAAAAAAATAACATTTTGATAAAGCTTTTTTCTGTAAATGTATGGAAATTTTGTAGCCTATGTTATCAAAATAAAACCCAAAAAATCTGAAAAGAATGAATGAATATTAGTGCAAATTCAATTGAAAAATGCATATTATCTTATTAATGTAATTCTAATGTAAGGCTTATAAAAAAACAATAGACATTGGAAATCATGTCTGTTTTCTCCTCGAGCTATTACATACAATTACATAGAAATTGTTTAATAATAATTCACTTTTAATTATCATGCCATATTTACATGTTTCTCCAAGGGAAAATTATGAAAAAATAATATCAGAACAATTGCTACTATCTATGATTTTGGAACATATTTCTTTCAAAAGGGACTGCAGCAGGTATTCATAGCACAGTTACACAATATTGAGTATTTTAATTAGATCAAATAGATTAGAAGAAATCCTTTTCTGCTGACGAGGAGTTAATTGTGGCCTGCAATTTACCAAGTCCCATTTCAATATGCCAAGGACTATGCGCTGACACTCTGCAACACCCAATCTCTGATCCAATTTTCAAATAACTCGGTACCATAATGTGGTACCGTTCAATTCATTAGTACACAAGAGACTCACTTTGTTAGAGATTCAATTAAAAAAAAAAGATAAAATCAAAGGTGGAAATCTACCGTCTAGAGTGTGAGGCTATAAAACGTGAGGCGCTCTAAATGTGTTGATTGAATTGAGCTCTCTGAGGGAGTGACTGGCTACAACAGTCCAGACGGATTATTCGATAAAATCCCAGGGTACAATGCCGAGCTCTTGATTGCCAACTGGTTGCTCTTACAGAGCTTCCTGTACAGCCTGTTTGCACTCTAGAACACATGGGAAATCCTACCTGGAGGCATGGTTGATAACAAAAGAATATCTCTCTCTCTCTCTCTCTCTCTCCTCTTCCCCTGCCGCCTTATCTTAACTACTTTGAAGTGGATGGAGGCAGTTTGGGCATGCTGTCACCAGTGCTACAGGTATGAGAGGGGTCTTTGTGGGGTTGTGGGGAGCGTGACTCTACCTTATATACAGTACAATGAGGCTCTATCACAGTAAGAGCTGGCTGCACCCCGCAAATGGTACAAGGCAAACCGGTGATAATGTTGTTGCCAATTTAAAATGGGACTACAAACAATGGCCGGAACATGCTTCTCACTGGGATGAATGGACTGCATTTATATAGCACTTTTCTAACATTAAGGCCACTCAAAGCGCTGTACGGGATTGCCTCACATTCACCCATACACACGCGCACATTCATACACCGATGGTGGTGTCAGCCATGCAAGGTGACCACCTGACCACCGGGGGCAGCATAGGGCTAGGTGCCTTGCTCAAGGGCACCGCATCACTTGGTGGGGAGTTAATAAGGTTCATCTGCCGCTCTAGCCACTGCGCCACTGCTGCTCATAATGAATAGATAATATGCATAATAATAATAATAATAGAATATAAGAAGTAGGAATAGCCAAAAGCAAAGACATGCAACTTAACTGAAACATTACATCGTCCATGCACAAAATAACTCACCACTTGTATCTGTCATGGTTGTAGAAATGACAAATGCAAGGCAAATGTCCATTGTGCTACCTACTGTACAGTGGTGTACGCTTCATCACAAGCAGTGGTGTCAAGGAACGATATTTTGAATTCCAATATGTCACTGAGAATATCAGGGCCGAGGGTGTTCCTGCTCGCATTCTGTACTTTCCATATATGAGGACAGGGATGCTGTCAGTTGTTCCACAATGTTATGATTGTGTGGTGATGGACTGGAGTTTGCATGAAGTTCAAGCCAGGATAAAATATGTACTGTAATTCTGCAGGCACTACTGTACAGTATGTGTTGTCCATTCTTATGCCAACACATGGAATGTGGTAATGTCACTGTGTGCAGTTGAGATTCTTTAGGGCCCGCGTCGTGTTCTTATCAATATTGCCAAAACGCTGCATCAAATATGCCAATGTTGACTGCCTGGTTGCCGTGCCAATATTCACGCCGCCTTGTCAACATTTGAAAGGTTGAACTAGTTAATGTTTGTGCACATTGTTGACATTGACACCATCCATAGTGTAGGTGACGCCAACTTCTTATCCAATTTATCCAAGTTCTGCCTCCTTCCTGAACTTCATTTTATGCGGACTCTGATGCCTTGTCTGAGATTTGGCAGACTGAAGAAATGGATGTGCTTGTCTGACATAGATTATGGAGTTTTGCACCATTTGACAAACAGGGCAAACCCTCATGGCGTCGGTGAGGACACGGCCGGGGAAACCGCAGAACCCAGAGTGCACTGGGTCAGAGCACAGGATGATCAACTCACCAGCTGTGCTGCCGGATGATTGACAGCAGCCATCATAGGCTGCGGTCACACATACGCAAATCAAATTAAAACCTAGCCAGGTGATGGACCGTTGCCTTCAAATACTACTACTACTAATAATAATAATAATAAACTTTATTTATATAACCCCTTTTATATAAGGTTGCAGAACAAAGTGCTTTCAACAAAAATCTGCAATAAAAAAAATTCAAAAATGGAATAATATA
>JAODLL010000089.1:0-14337 GCA_026546735.1 Forbesichthys agassizii | reverse complement strand
CGGCCCCCATCACCTCCCTGTTGAAGGGTGGGCCAACCCGGCTGCGCTGGTCTACCGAGGCGGAAGGAGCCTTTAGCATTATACATTATTACACAAATAGCTGAGCTTCTCACCTATTTCTAAGGGAGACGCCAGCCACTCTTCTGAGAAAACCCATTTCACATTTTAAACTATTTTACCAATATTTTAATGCAAATACCTTGCCCAGGCAATCTACAAATGGTGCCAATATTCCACCAATGAGAAAAGAGAACACACAGGCACTTAGAATAGATGACCACAGTAGCAAGTTGCAGTACAAGTAACACAAAACATTTACAATTCCAACACAATCATAAATGAATGTAACATTTTGCAAGCATGCACACAGACAAAGTTGATCGCACAGAATGTTCAGTCGAGCACGCATATAACTATACGAACGGTGGACCACCAAGGGAGAGGCAGTGATTATATTTACAGCAATCGATTTTCCGGTAAATATGAACACATCATGTACTTTAAATACCGTTAATTTATTAGGTTATTTATGTATTTACTTACTTTATAAGTTTGGCAATATTGTAAAACAACGAGCATACAGCATAACGTAACTAATACGGTATGTGCTACAGTACAGTACTATTACAATGGCCTACCTGTACGGTACAGCACTGTAGTCTACTGAAAATGGTTTTACTTTACATTTGATTTAATACTGCGTTTATTCACATTTATAGGCTGCAGTGTTTATATGGGCTAGTCGATGTCCCTCAGAATTTCAGCCAGAATTGGCCAGGCCCATTGTGAGCACTACGTTAGCCTACATATCTGATAAAATGAAGCTTTTGCATATCATAGCATTCACACATATTGCTCACTTTGTTACAGTAGCCTATTTTAAGGGTATCAATACCATTTTGTTTATACTGTAATTAGCACATTCATTACTTACCCTGCTTTACTGTAATATATTACTCCAAAACATGTATTACCTCTTCTTTTGTACTTCTGGTTAGCCTAGAGCAGAGGTCTTAAACAGAAGGGTCCCGAAATATAGCATAAATACAACCTATGTCATACATATACATCGGTCAATTGTTTTAATGGATTAAAGTGGCATACGTTTATACATGGCACTATAGGTCGTCGCGCTACACAACTCCGGTCCTGGAGGGCCGCACCTTGCGTGTTTTTGATTCAAGGTTGTTAGAAGCCTGATAACGACCCGTTCATTTGAATCAGGCGTGTTGGAGCAGAAAGAGATCTAAAACATGCAGGAATAAACAAAATATTTAATACCATGTGTGACAGAAACACGGCACAGGAACCCCCTGTCAGCCAAAAATGTTGAAGACCTCTGGTCTATAAATGCTACACTTTTGTTGTTTCAGTTTTGTTTTCTCTGTGCAATAACAATGCAATTTATTCTAATCTAAATATCAACCATGCAAGCAAATGCTCAATTCATAGAAGTCTTATTAATAATACAGAATATACAATTGCATTCAACAAAACATTTTATTATACAATATGTACAGGAGAGGATAAACGTCCAGTCTGTTCTCCAACCCATGCTCTTCCTCTCCCGAGATCCGGACACTGTCACCGCTGTGGCTCACAGACCTAAGATTTAACGGATAGCCCCACAAACCCACACACTTTCAGAATATTTTTTTTTGGTCTATAGCCTAATTTCTAGATTTATTTTCTATTCTATTGTTAGATTTATCTTTATTATGTTGTATTTCTAATTTTAAGTTTAATTCTGGAGCCACAGTAGGCACCTAATTTGACTATTATACTACATACAGTATGATTGTGTATGTGACAATAAAGGTTTTTCATAAGTTAATGACTTTTCAAAGACCTGCAGAAAACCTAGATGGAGACACTGCTTCACCAGACTCCATCACTCCTACAGAATAACAGAAAATATTATTTTTTTACAGGGATTACAATAAATACAAATTGTGTCAATAATTTAAGGTAAATGTAGGCCAACTGACATCTGGTTATGGCAGCTAGTGTTCCTTACTATTAAGTTACTGCATCTATTATGTAAGCTATTAACCCTAAAAGGGGATTGCACTGAGCATTACTCCAAATGTATTAATTGTGACAAGATGACGGTCTTTGGCATAGCAACAAATGCTGGCCTGAAATACATGGTGGAACAAGGACAACAACTCCCTCTTACCTGGAGCAGGTGGACTGTTGGTTTGACATCATATCATCGTCCTCCTACCTAGTAAAAGTTATGGCAACATCTACAATACTATCAATCTAATAACACATGCTGGCTCAGAGTCAGGAACACTTGTTTGACCAGTATGATGGTTATCACTACATCAGCCTCTCCAATCTCCCACAACAGAAATTATATAACATTTAATATGGACCACATAACAAAAACGTGGCAATGTCAGCTGTCAAACATTTAGGCCATTAAGTTTTGGATGCTACAGAAATAACAAGACATGATTTTTTTGGATAACTTATTTGGAGGGTAGTCAGAATTAAATTATCTTATGTTAATTGAGCTAGCAAGCAACCATTCCTAGACCTTATTTAACTATTGTTGCTAACTTTATTTAATTACATTTAATAATTGAAGATAAATAATTATTGTATACAAACAAACACCAATAACATAATCTATTGAATATGCACACTAGCATCTGGTACAGTATGAAGTAGGTACGGTAGCTAGCAGTCGTTCCTACGTTAGCTACCATACCACATGCATATGTTCTTTGTTACGGCCTAACTCATGGGCCGTAAACCAAACAAACTAAACAAACCAAACCAAACTATTAACTAACTAACAGAATAACAATAGAATGAGGTGTGAATGTCTGTAGGTGTAAGTAGTGAATATATGTGGTGTGTGTTGCATGCTAACCAAACAAAGAAGCTAACCAAACAAGCCAAGCTAAGAAATAAACCAAACAAAGACGCTAACCAAACCAAGCAAAGAAACAAACCAAGAACATGTGTGGTGCCAGGAGAGTCCTTCCAGTGTGCAGCAACACACCTATATATTTGGCATGACCAGGTGCCCTTAATCAGCCTAATTAGGGCCTACCTTGCCAATCCAGAACCAACTGGCCTGCCTAACAAGGCAGGGTCGTCACATCTTATAGTTCTATATGGCATCTACCGGCAGAATCTTACGTGACATAAACATGACTACCGTACTGGGTACTGGTAGATAAAATAGCTTACCACTACTGAGTAAACTTACGAGAGGTCCGCTAATGCATTCAAATATTTAAAATGTTTTAGTATTTACACCTCAGCTGATATGACTGGCCACCATTGACCATAGTTACCACACCAACCACTATGCACTAAGTACTTCTCAGGTAAGAAAGCCTACATATCTAACCAATCAGCGAGTTTGTAACAAAAAGCAAAGCTATGATTGGTCAATAGGACTGTCACTCCTTTTGATTTGTTTCCATGTCAAGCAAGTGCAAATTCATTTAGAGAGAGCAGACGTTTAGATCTGAGCAGTTGTACTGTATGTGTAACTTTATTTTAGGGATGGCACCAATATAATACTGAGATCGGAAATTGGTCCGATACTGACTTAAATAGCTGGATCGGTATCGGTGAAAATTGGACAGCTGTATTCACACGCTTAGGTCTACAGTCATGCATCAGCCATGTCTAACCTACACAGGCCACACCATCAGCAGCAGGTTTCTAAAATGCATCTAAGTCTTAAAATATAAATTGGCTATCATTTACTTTGCAACTTAACTTAAAACTTAATCTAACCCTGGAATCGGATCGATACTTGGTATCGGCCAAAGTTCCGGTATCTGTATCGATATCGGGATTGAAAAAACTGGACCCTACCATCCCTACTTTATTTCAGTTCTTGTGACATTGCAAGCATGGTTTTCTTTTAACCTCTCAACTCAGAAAGTGTGCTAGCCAGGTTTCTGCACACTCAACATACGATGTCCGCGTGCTTGACTTTCTGTGTGCGGGTGCTTGATACAACTTTCTGCGTAGAGTATTCGGCCTTCTTGGAGACCCTGAATGGAGTCCTGTATGGGGCTCCAGTAGGGGACTCCATAGTTCTACTGGAAGACTTTAACGTGCACGTGGGCAATGATGGAGATACCTGGAGAGTGATTGGGAGGAACGCCCTCCCTGATCTAAACCCGAGTGGGCGTTTGTTGTTAGACCTCTGTGCTAGTCATGGACTGTCTATAACAAACACCATGTTCGAACATAAGGATGCTCATAAGTACCAGAGCACCCTAGGTCGAAGGTCGATGATCGATTTTGTGATCGTATCATCTGATCTGAGACCGCATGTTTTGGACACTAGGGTGAAGAGCAGAGCTGGCTACCATTGGGTCAAGGGGTGGGGGACTTTGGACAGACCTGGTAAGCCCAAACGGGTAGTGCGGGTAAACTGGGAACATCTGGAGGAGGCCCCTGTCCATTAGATCTCTAATTCACACCTCCGGCGGAGCTTCTTTTGTATCCCTGTGGAGGTTAGGGACATTGAACCTTAGTGGGAAATGTTCAAAGCTTCCATTGCTGAAGCTGCAGTGAAGAGCTGTGGCCTCAAGGTTTAGGTGCCTCAAGGGGCGGTAACCCTCAAACACCGTGGTGACCACCAGTGGTCAGGGAAGTCGTCCGACTGAAGAAGGAGGCCTTTTGGGATATGTTGTCCTGGAAGATTCTGGAGGCGGTTACAAGGTACCGACAGGCCCTAAGGGCTGCAGCATCTGCCGTAGCAGAAGCAAAACAGAGTGTGTGGAAGAGCTTTAGGGATTCCATGGAGAAAGACTTTCAATCGGCACCAAAGTGTTTCTAGAAAACCGTCTGCCACCTGAGGAGGGGGAAGTGGGGAACCATACAAGCTGTGTACATCAAGGATGGGACACTGTTGACCTCAACTGAGGAGGTAATTATGCGGTGAAAGGAACACTTTGAGGAACTCCTAAATCCGACTGACTGTGTGATAGAGACCGTGCTGGAGGCTGATGGGGGATCATCATCAATTTCCCTGGGGAGGTCACTGAGGTAGTCAAACGACTCCACAGTGGCAAAGCCCGGGGGTTGATGAGATCCGTCCAGAAATGCTAAAAGCTTTGGATGTAGAGGGGATATCTTGGATGACACTCCTCTTTAACATCGCGTGGAGGTCAGGGACAGTGCCAAAGGAGTGGCAGACTGGGGTGGTGGTTCCCCTCTTCAAAAAGGGGGACCAGAGAGTGTGTGTGCCAATTACAGGGGTATCACACTACTCAGCCTCCCTGGTAAAGTCTACTCAAAGGTGCTGGACAGGGAGGGTTCAGCAGATTGTCGAACCTCAGATTGAAGAACAACAATGTGGATTCCGTCCTTGCCGTGGGACAACAGACCAGTTCTTTACTCTTGCAAGGATCCTGGAGGGGGCCTGGGAATATTCTCTTCCGGTCTACATGTGCTTTGTGGATCTAGGGAAGATACTGTGGGAGGTGCTGTGGGAGTATAGGGTGAGAGGGTTCCTTTTAAGGGCAATTCAATTCCTGTATGTCCAAAGTGGGAGCTTTGTATGGATTCTTGGCAGTAAGTCGGAGTCGTTTCAGGTGGGGGTTGGTCTCTGCCAGGGCTGCGTTTGTCAGCAATCTTGTTTGTGATATTCATGGCCAGGATATCGAGGCGTAGTCGTGGTGGGGAGGGATTGCGGTTCGGTAGCCTAAGGATCTTATCGCTGCTTTTTGCAGATGATGTGGTCCCAATGGCATCATCGATCCGTGACCTCCAGCACTCACTGGATCAATTCGCAGCCGAGTGTGAAGCGGCTGGGATGAGGATTAGCACCGCTAAATCTGAGGCCATGGATCTCAGCCAGAAACAGATGGAGTGCCTACTCCAGGTGGGGAATGAGTCCTTACCCCAAGTGAAGGAGTTCAAGTACCTCGGGGTCTTGTTCGCAAGTGAGGGGACATTGGAGCGAGAGAACGGGAGCGGTATTGCAATCACTTTACTGCACAGTTGTGACAAAAAGAGAGCTGAGCCGGAAGGCAAAGCTCTCGATCTACTGGGCAATTTTTATTTCTACCCTTACCTATGGTCATGAAGGGTGGGTCATGACCGAAAGAACAAGATCACTGGTACACGCGGACAAAATTGATTTTCTCAGGAGGAAGGCTGGCTTCTCTCTTAGAGATAGGGTGAGAAGTTCAGCTATCCGTGAGAAAAGCGGAGTAGAGCTGCTACTCCTTCGCGTCGAAAGAAGCCAGTTGAGGTGGTACGGGCATCTGGTAAGGATGCCCACTGGGCGCCTCCCTTGGGAGGTGTTCCAGGCACGTTCAGCTGGGAGGAGGCCTTGGGGAAGACCCAGGACTAAGTGAAGAGATTATATCTCTACACTGGCCTGGGAACGCCTCGGGATCCTAAGCTTTCTAATGGGGCTTGGGAAAGGGAGGTTTGGGGTCCCCTGCTGGAGCTGCTACCCCCGCGATCCGACTGGATAAGCAGTGGATAAGCAATAAGTGTTGTCAGGTTTCGGCACCAGGACGATGTGGCTTGACCAGGTGCTGTGAGACTCCTCTATCACACCTAAGTCCAGCATCTTGCAGACCTCCTGTCGAACAGCCTCCCGCTTGGCTTCCGGGAGCCTGTACAGCTGCTGCCTAACAACCCGGCCAGGTTTGGCTAAAAACTTGCACTCGTTGGTCGGCACCAAGACCACTACATTGTCGCCAGACTGAAAGTCCGGATTGCGGCATTCCGATTAAAGACCCTGGCCTGTGCGGCCTGGGCCTGTTGCATGTGGTCCTATACCATGGGCCATATTCCAACAGTTCAAAGGGTGAGAACCCTGTAGAGGCCTGGCGAATGGAGAACAGCACATAAGGCAGCAACATGTCCCAGTCTCGGGCCTTGACCTCCGTCAGCTTCTGTAGCATGGCATTTAATGTGCGGTTGAATCGCTCCACTAGTCCATCCGTCTGGGGATGATACACCAACGTCTTGAGTTGCCTCACTTTCAGCCGCCTGCACAGACCGGCCATGATCCTGGACATAAAACAAGTCTTTTGGTTTGTCAGGATTTCCTCCGCTATGCCCACCCAGGAAAACAACATGAAGACTTCCTTACTGATGTTTTTCGCTGTGGCGGTTTGTAGAGGAAGGGTGGTGTAATCCATCAACACCAAGATGTACTTGTGACCTCGGGCCGTCTTGGGCAGGGGCCCCACAATGTCCATGGCGATGCGGGAGAAGGGTACCTCAATGATAGGTAGCGGTATTAGTGGGCTCTGGTACCTGTCCTTGGGGCAGTGTAGCTGACAGACGCCACATTGTCTGCAATAGTCCTCTACTGCTTTTTTCATTCCTGGCCAATAGAAACGTGTCAGTATACAATCGTATGTCTTCTGGGACCCCAAGTGAGCCCCCAACTCATGGGTGTGGGCCAAGATCAACACCTTAGATACATACGTCCAGGGGACCAACAACTGTTCTATTAAGTCTTCCTTTACCCTCACCACCCTGTATACCAGCCCCATGTTAACAACAAAATACGGGGGTGCAGTGGCTCTCACCTCAGCTTGGGGTATGCCATCCACCATCTGCAAGTGCGCAGGGCCTGCGCCAGGTCGGGGTCCATCTGTTGGGCCGTGGCGAACCGGCCCGGCCGGTCCACTGCTCCGCCGTCGCCCATGGGGAAATTGGCGAAGACCTCCTCTGAGGCTATGTCGGACACTATTTGCGGTAGGTTCTCCTTCTCCTTCGTCGGCAGTAGCTGTAGGCCCATCATCAGTTACCCCGCTGGCCGGTCTTACCGGTGCATCCCCGTTGGCTGAACCAGACTCTGGGGTGGAGGCCAGGGCCGCTCCAGCCAACTCTCCACGGGGACCCCTGGTCCTGAGGTGGTCTCTGCGGCGGGTACCGGGCTCTGGTTTCCAATACCGCAAAAAGAGGGGGCAGTCCCGTCCTATTAACACCGGCACGGAAAGGGTATCCACCACCCCTACTTTAATCTGTACCGCCCCTCTGGGGCTCTGGATATGTACCTGGCGTACAGGGTAGGTGTGAGAATCCCCATGTACGCAGGACATTTGGACCACCTCCGGGGTTTGGGCTCCTCCCAGACACGCCTTAATCAGAGTCACCCTGCTGCCGCTGTCGAGTAACGCCTCCGTATCGTGCCCGTTGACCTTCACCGGTACGCATGGTGCAGAAATGGCATCATGTGCCCAACATGACGTCATCCCCCTGCAGTCGGCAGTCTCGGTCGGGGCCGTCGTAGGAGATATGCCCCTCCTTCCCGCAGCCAAAACAGCGTCGCTTATCGATCGTGCCCTGTCCAAGCGAACGGCGGTCCCGTTGCACCTCCTCCTGGCGAGCCACGGTACTACGCTGGCTAGTAGCGAGGGTAGGTCGTGTGGACCGTAACATCTCCGTAGTGGCCTGGTGGTTTTACAGTAGGTCGACTAAAGCGTCAACGGAGGTGGGGCTAACTTCGGCAGCATATCGCTTTGATGCCGTGGGCAGGGCGCGTATGCATCTGTCCAGAACCACATGGTCAGCTGGATCAGGGCCGTCTCCTTCCAGCAGCCATTTCTGCGTTATACGGCTCAACGCCGCCACTTGCGTACGGGGAGAGCGGCTATCATCATAGCGCCAGGCGCGAAACAGTTGAACTCTAGCCGGCAGGCTGAACCCCAGGCGTTTCAGGATCGCTGTCTTCAGTGAGGGATAGTTCATGGCGTCCGCCGCCGACAATTCCCAGCAAGCCTGCTGGGCTTTACCCGTGAGAAAAGGAGCTATGATGCGGCCCCACGATGCCGCCGGCCAGCCCTCCTGCACAGCTGTGCGCTCAAACAGCGCGAGATAGGCCTCCACATCATCTTCACCAGACAACCGTGCCAGGACGTCCCTCGGCGATGAACAGGCGGGTGGGGTCTGGTTAGCCACCGCCTTCTGCAACTCGGCCTGGCTCTGCATCAAGGACGCTAAAGCTTGCTCCATCGTGTGCGTGGATCTTTTAGAACTCTGCTTGCATTCTCCACCATATGTGGCACCACGAGTCAGTATAAAAGATGCCTCGACACCAAACGGTACGGTTAAATACTTTATTTAACCCAAGTGTTTGGTTGGGGAGGTCGTCAGTCTGTTCCGGGAGGCGATCGGGAAGTCTTCGGTCCAGGGTCGCTATCAGAAAGACAGAAGAAGCAAATATCAATGAGGGGTAATCCAGTCCACACTTCAATCACCTTCACTCGCCGTCTTCTACCGCCTATACTCACTCCAGGGTTTACAGGGGAGAGAGTAGCCCACTAACCTCCCCACTTGCTCTCTCCCGATCTGCTGGAGTCTGTGCTTTTTATACCGCTCGTCTGGGTTGGGTTGATTAGCCGACAAGCCACACCTGGTGCTCCTCCACTGAATATGCCAATGGGCTGGTATGTATCGCCCCTCCCATACACTTCCTCTCGGTAGTCACGTCTCCCTCTTCTGGGAGGCGTCCAGGACGCCACAATATATATATCTATCATCTGTGGGGCTTTACAGCAATGGCTCCAACACAAGGTGTAATAAGAGAGAGGAGAATTAGAAGGATAGATTACAGACATGTTTAAAATAAAATGCAGTAAGAGTCAAGATACAGTTATAAGTTATTTGATTCAATGACTGCAGTACATTTATGTATTTATTTTTTTATGTATTTACATAATTATGTTTTTGGGGTAAAAACTCATACTGTAAGCATTTACTTTACTTCATGAAAAACATGTATTTTGAATCATTAATTTGTTTATCTACAACTGTTATCAAATCAAACAGAGAACACTTATTTTAAATGTTACTGTTTCTTTTTAATACAATCATTATTAAAATAAAATGCAGTGCTTCATTATGCAGTGAAAATTGAATGTTTCGCCAAGTGTGTTTAGTTTGCTGTGTTAACTGTTTTGACAGCATTTTTCTGATTTAGGAGAACTGTGTCAAATCGATTGAGAAAAACTATTTCAATAATAACAATAGCTGACAACTGGCAACATTTCCACAATGCTACTGTCAGCTGTGCATATTGGCTCATTCATAACATATATTAATAATAACTAACTAGCTACAGTATAAGTCATAACTGCGTCATGGGATGACACACAGCAACACATATTAGCTTAACTACAGTAATGTATATGAAATAAGGATTGCATGTTTTATAGCACCTCTAGCCCTTTGTGCCACTGGTCCTTTTTTCTCTGCTTCCTCTTATACATAAATATAACATAGTCTACTATTTTACTATAACCTCTCTCCTTATTTTCCCACAACAGCAACAGACTATTAAATCTGGCCAGTGTGTGCACTCAAAGACTAGGCGCGCTTGCGCTACATTACTGCTGCCGCTGAGCAGCCCAAAATATCAAAAAGATTTTTAAAAATGACTATGGAATTGATATGCTTTAGGGGCCTCTTGATATTCTGGGGTCTTAGACGTCTAGTTCAACTTGTACCACGGGCCGGCAGCATATCTATGCAATTGACACTTAATTTCTTTGACTAAAATTAAGGCTTGATTGGAGTTGAGTTCAAGCGATAATCTCTGTCGAATTATGTAAAATTTAAAGAAAGTCATTAGCTGTGAGTGCAAGGTTATCAGGAGATGACTGCTTCTGTGTTCTTTCTGCAACATTGAACAGGAATCATGGATTATTCTTATTAGTACCGATTAACGTGTATATGATGATGGTTTAGCTGCAGAGAGGGCGTGTATATAATATGATGGTTTAGCTGCAGAGAGGGCTCTTTTGTAATTTAACAATATTGATTTTTGAACAGCATTTTCATTATAGTATTCTATGTATTTCCTTAAGCGCATCAGTGCAATCAGCTGTAAAGCATGAGGTTGGCCTCTTAATAGCTATGGCCATGCATGTTAGTTGGTGCATGTGTGTCTGTGTGGCCCACTAATCATTTGTTTTGAGATACTGGTGTGTTTAGTGTGATATATACTGTCCCCTATATACACACAGTATATATAGGGGTAGAATGTAATATTGAGTCATTTTTAAAAACAAATACAGCATTAACATATAAACAATAAATAGGTTATATATGAAATAACAATAAAAAATTATTAGTTATTTGCTTTAGCTTTAAATGTATAGTAAATGGTAAAAGGACTGCATTTATATAGCGCTTTTATCCAAAGCACTTTACAGTATTTTGCCTCTCATTCACCCATTCATACACCGATGCTACCATGCAAAGTGGGACCAACCATCGGGAGCAGTTATGGGGTTAGGCATCTTGCTCAAGACCTCACCACACCCAGACCTCTAGACCATCCTGGGCTGCGTTTCCCGTACAACCGCATAGAACTCACATCGTACTATGCATCGTTGAACTAACGAACATCCAAAGTACTGTTTCCCAAAAGTGCAGAGCTTTGTTAGTACGACAATGGTTTGAACTATGGTATTTTCAATCACCGTAGTTCGAACAACAATGTTTCCAGATGTGTTCGGTCTGACTTTTACAGCGGGAAACTTGCAAAAACACACAATCTTAGTAGGGCTTAATGTAATGCATTCTCCTTTTCTTTTTGTTCGAGAAGGAATTTTAACTATTAGCAATACATTGCATTCAGTGCAATACGCTTTGTGTAGACTAAATATTTATACTATTCATGCTTCAAATAAGTAGTCTATATGGGCGACATGTGCGTGATCGTGCTGAATATATCTCTGAATAACGTGTGGGTTCAAAACACTAGCGCTGAGTTGGTATATTACTTAAATACCATTCTAAGTTCGAGAAACGTTACATAGCAAATTATATATTGAATCAAACATCTCTTCCACTATTGCCGCTCTCAAAAGGACTGTAGTCAGTAGTCCCTGCCCCATCCCAGAGTTCCTAGCTTTCTGTTAGGAATTCGGGCTGAATTAATGTATTAAATCAGTATTTTGACGTTAATGTTGGCTTTATTAGTATCAATGTCTCGGCAAACAGTAACTAAACTATCATAATAATATCAGTAGGCCTATAGCAATTTTGTAATGGACTGGCTACCATGATAAAAAATTCTACATTAACCAGGCCTACATTAACAGGTCTGACCAAATAACCTGTTTTATGTGACACTTAATTTTAAATAAGATATGTTCACACACACACGCTACACATTAATCAGCATGTAAGTCAATAACTGCTGTCAATAAGGACACTGTTCAGTTAGGATGTGTGCGTGTCTCTCTCTCTCTCATTTTTCTCACGTCACTTTGTGTGGTGAGTGTCTGCGTGTGCACACATTCTGTAATGAGGAAAGAATTGTGAAATTAACCTATCCAATATTGTACGAGTATTGATGATAATAATAATATTAATGATAATAAACTTTATCTTTATAGCACCTTTCATACACAATGTGCAACTCAACGTGCTTTACAGTTAAAAACATTTGAACAAAGGATGAAGGGAACAAATGAAATTAAACAAAAATAAATAAACAACGGAAAACTAGGTAAAAGACATGAAAATAATAAAAACCATTATTGTATATACATTATATATATTGAGTTTGGTGGGATAATAACCCACCGGGACTCCAACCCAGGTGTTTGGTGAGATTTTAGCCCACCAGGACTCCAACCCAAATATTCCACCCAAATTATTTACCCAGGCGTTTAGTGGGACTCTAAACCACCGTGACTCCAACCCAGGCGTTTGGTGGGATCAGTGTTGCCAATTTAGCGACTTTGTCGCTAGATTTAGCGAATTTTTAGACCCTCTTAGCGACTTTATTTCTAAAAAGCGACTAGCGATAAATTTAGCGACTTATTCAGACCAGGTAAAGGCGAGAAATATTGAAATATTGAATTCTGTAATGTAGTCTCATATGCTGCTTAGAGTAATCCCAGTCCAGCAGCGGCGGATTCTCTCCCTCTCCTTTTGTGCCGTGTTCAGAGAGAATTCAAATGAATACGCGATGACGCCATCAATATGCAAATGAGCGTATTATGTCATCTGGCGACTTCTAGCAACTTTTGGAGCTAGTGCTAGCTACTTTCATTGGAAACGAGTTGGCAACAGTGGGTAGGATTCTAACCCACCGGGACTCCAACCCAAGCGTTTGGTGGGATTCTAACCCACTGGGACCCAAATATTCCACAGAAATTAAAATTACAATATCATAAAATACATATAAGGATAAAAACATAGGCTAAACAGTGTGGTAAAGTAAAATAAGGATACAAACATAGGAGGTTATAAGGATAAACAATGCGGTTAAGTAAAAATTGTCAATCATAGGCACGTGAAAAGAGAAGTGTTTTAAACCTGGATTTAAAAATTGCTATATTTCTCTAAGATCCTCTGGTAATTTATTCAAAATGTGGACAGCATAAGTGCTAAACGCAGCTTCTCCGTGTTTTGTTTGAACTCTAGGTTGTACTAATTGACCTGTCTTCATGGATCTAAGAGCCCTGCTCGGTTGCTATTCTTCAAACATATCAGAAATGTATTCGGGTCCTAAACCATTCTAAGATTTATAAAGTAAAAGCACAACTTAGAAGTCTATTCTGTAACTAACTGGAAGCCAATGCAACGATTTAAGAACCAGAGTGATGTGCTCCGTTCTCTTGGTCCTGGTTAGCATTCTAGCAACAGCATTCTGAATGAGCTGCAGCTGTTTTACAGTCTTTTTTGAGAGTGCCGTTAAGAGCTCATTGCAGTAGTCAATCCTACTAGAAATAAAAGCATTGATAAGCTTTTTGGGACACCACGCTCTTGATTCTAGCTATATTTTTTTGATGATAGAAAGCGGTTTTGGTGACTGCTTTGATATTAATCTTAAATGTGAGGTCTGAGTCTATCACAACACCAAAATTAAACACCTTGCTTCCTGGTTTTTAGGGCCTGACTGTCCAGCTCTTTAATAATACTTGTTCTTTTTATTTTTGTTGCCAAACACGATAATCTCAGTTTTATCTTGATTCAATTGTAAACAGTTTTGGTTCATCCAGGTAATTATGTGCTCTATAAAGTGACACAGAGATTGAGAGTCTATTGAGCTGTTGTCATACGGTTCAGGAGCTATGTATATGTATCATCAGCATAGCTGTGGTGGTTAATGTTATTATTGTTCTGTATAATTTGGGCCAGAGGTAGCATATAAAGATTTAACAGAAGCGGCCCCAGAACTGATCCCTGTGGAACTCGCATGTCATAGCCACCCTATCAGATTCATGATTACCAATGGTGACAAAGTAACTGCGGCCATATAGATAAGATCTGAACCAATCGAGAAGCCTACCCAATTTTCCAGCCTATCTATAAGTATTCTATGATCTACAGTGTCAAATGCTGCACTGAGATCTAATAGAA
>JAODLL010000088.1:0-14339 GCA_026546735.1 Forbesichthys agassizii | reverse complement strand
TTTTACCTGTGTTTTTACGTGAACTACATTCTGTAGAATCTTTTAAAACACAGTTGAAGACGCTGTTTTTTAAACAGACTTTTATTTAAACTAGGGTTGTTGGGACACGTTATGTTCTGTATGTCTACGGTAAAAATGTTGTCGTTGTACTTGTATATCTCCATTTTTATGTGAAGTATTGTGAAGCACTTTGTGATTTTATCTGTGAAAGGCGCTATATAAATAAACGTTACTTACTTACTTACTTACTTCAGTAACATACTTATGTTATATTGTTATGTTATATTTGTCAAATTCTGCATTGCCTGTAGCTAGACTGAGTTGTCCCTGCTGCTAGAACTTCCCAGTGAGTGGGGCTTAAATGCAATTTGAAATACCATTAAACAACTAGATACATTTTAAGTACAAGTTTGTGTTGAAATCTGTTTGGGAACCAACTCCCCACGTTGGTGAAAATAGTGCTTAATGGAGATTTACGTAATTTGTTAAAAAAGAAAATACACGTTTATGTGAAAATGGCTAAGCTATGAAAATAACTGCACTGGCTTATATTTGAAAGCAAAGCTCTGAAGTTCACTATACAGGTTGGTTATGTCCTCACAGGTGCAGGTGCGGTTATACATGGTGTTCTCCTGAGCCTGTCCTCTCAGCCTGCACTGGAAGCGGTGCTGCCAGAACTCAGGGAACCAAGGATTCCTCAGGTTGGCCTCGGGACTCAGGTTCAGGTAATAGTCGTCAAACCAGGTCACGTACGCAGACTTCAGCTTGATAGTGATGCCGCCTGTTGCCTCCCTCTCATAGCCATTGGTCACGTCATACCTGTCTGCCCAACCATCGCTGGTGGGGTCAAAGGGTAGGACAGAGAAGAAGAGAGCAGCTAATGCCTAATGAAGCAAAATGGATCATTAATGATTGAGTCATTTAACGTATAACTCACAGTGTAGTTCACAAATACAGCACGTGTTCTTCATATGCAAATGTAAACCACATCCACACTCGCATTAAATATAATATTTTCAAGTTGCTAATGCTACTGTAGGTTAAATTTGAGATTTAGATATTATATGAAGAGAAAACAGTAAGAGAAAAAAACTGACATAACCCTATGAAGCCAATAATTACTTTATTACCTGTGGCAGACATATTTTGGAATATGTCTGCATGAATTAAAGGCATCAGGTGGTGACTTGCTTAAAGAGAAACCTGCGCTAATGACATCTCTGCGCTAATGACAGCTCTGCTGATGTAGGAGAAACTTTCTATCATGGGTGTGAGGTGTGACTCACTCATTACAGCTGATGTACTGGGTGCGAAATACATTATTTTCAGATAAGTGTGTGTTGTCATGTTAGCTTGTGCATTCAAATTTGCAAACACACCAGTTGTACCTTGCAGTTATTTTTTATCTAAATGGTTTACCACAATAGCAAACACACCGCCAAAAATGTATTGATCCCTCTTGAACTTGAACTACAGTATATTTCATATGCATTAACAAAGTGCAATGGCAGCACGTGTCTATTTGTGTCTTATACAACTATAATTCCCTCATTCTCATTAATAGTGCAAATGAAAGTTAATGCATTTGGCAGCATGTGTCTATTTTTATCATAGGTCAATAAAACTCTCATTTTCTCATTCTCAACAAGGCAATTATTATGTGAACACATTAGACAGAATCCATGACTCACCATTTGCAAGCACATTCAAAATAACAATTTGAATAATGACATAGGTCTTCTGTTGCTGTTTATCATCTGAACTGCTTTTCTTAGGGGTGTGACATTTTGCACCCTTTTTGCCCACTTAATCTGCAATTATGAATGTTATACATGAACACATGTAATGCAATTATGCATGCAAGTGTATAAATCTTCTTTTGTTATTCTAGATTTGAGCATTTCATATTAAGACATATTTCAATACATTCTTCTTCTTTTAGTCTTTCAAATCGCTCTAGTCTAGATGATCTCTGTAGTAATAACAGGTTGGTATTAGTATACTGTATGTTTGTGTGCGCGTGAACACACACGTCTCTCTCCAAATGGCAAGTGAGGCAGAAAGCGATTTTGACAACTTAACTAAACGTACAGTGCTGGTGTTACACAACACTTTGTGTGGGTGGGCTTTCTATAACGCCTGTGTTCTCTGGAAGGAGATCATTTCATAACACATCCTTAGAGGGCCCAGCGCAGAGAGGGGGAGATGGGTAAAAATAAAGGCAGCTATGGAAGTGAGAAGCGCGGCGGTTGGTTTGAATCACCCTTAAATGGGAGCTGAGACACCCACGCACACACTGACCTGAGAGGGCAGCCCGATGTATGCTGATACACCTACACCATGCGCACACACAAAGCTAAATGAGTGCAGACGCACACACACACACACTCACACACACACAGACTCACCCACACACACACACACAAACACTCCCAGACTCACTCACACACGCATGCACACACACAGACAGACACACACGGCGCTCCATTTCTTGTTTAACCTCCAGCTGTGTAGTTAGTATAGAAGCCATCTGAGCTGTGCAACCCCGCTAAATTTGTGGAAATTGCTTTAGGACAGCATGGAAGATCGTGCAGGAATAATGACGATACATTAGCGACGATATGCGTGATGACGATACACATATACAGTAAAGGATTCCAATAATAAGAGAAAAAGAGATACATATTCAAATACATCCCTTGTTGATTGTAAAGTATGCGGTCACTGTAACCTACTTACTTTGTAAACACTACTAACATAGAGGTTCACAGAAGTTGAACTGGGCAGATGACTTGTTCTCAACAAATATATTCTGGAAGACAAGTGACCCACCATGTGAGCCACCAAGATTTAAGAACATTTGTGTAATGTACAGAGTTACTACTTTGGTACCAGTGTTGGGCAAGTTACTCAGAAATAGTAATACATTACTGTTTACTTATTACTGGGTATTAAAAGTAATTAGTTACATTACTTGTTACAATGCTACATTACTTTCACAATCACTACCCTGACTCACCCCTTCTGAAATATGCCAACCTGTGTAGCCGGCTCAATTTAGGATTGAATCCTCTTTATTGGAACAATACTTAACCATAGGAGTCAACAATCAGCCAAAGTGAAAACATTGCAGCCTCTCAATCTGTATCTGTCCTGGCTGCACTAAACACTAAACACTCTTGGGTTCTCTTTAGTCTGCACCTGCAGTCTCTTGCTCCAAAACGCTAAACTATGCCATACATATCTATCTATATCTATTGTATAACTTACAGTAGAAAACTGCATGGGTGGAGTACAATTTAAACATGGTTATACATTACAACCTTCAAATGCTGAAGGTTGGTGAAAATTGTATGCTGTATTGTATTCTTCATTTTGCAACAGGAGTGGGCAACCTTGAAAATGTTATCTATTCAAACGAGTGAAAAGAAACAGGAGACAATGTTCCGGAAGGACTGAGTCAGTAGGGAGCCATGTGCTCTTTCAGAGGCTGCAGACTTAAGCACTCCATTATCTCCTCGCATCGAGGGACACAACGCTTAATTGGAAAACTCAAAACAACACACAGCCCAGAACTGTGTGTGCGTGTGTGTGTGTTTGTGTGTTTGTGTGTGTGTGTGTGTGTGTGTGTGTGTGTGTGTGTGTGTGTGTGTGTGTTTGTGTGTGCCTGTTAATGGGCTCAGGTGTCTGCATTAATGTCCCATGCCCAAAAATATATAGATACTGTTGACCCTGTTAGCAGCACATAGGCATATTCTCCATCTCAAAAGTTCCATACACAAATAACCCTATAACCCTATAACTACATGATTGTATTTACACAGTGTACATGTCACAAAAGCAGGAGCAAAATTGACATATAGAGCTAAATATGTCCAGTATACAGTTTTATAATATGGTTTACAACGTGATGGGTGGTACAATATGTAGTTCAAGGTAGTTTCTTGCTGTCATATTTGAGTGACAGCCTACATGTAATGTAGCTCCTAATGAGAAGAGGCTTTTATAGAACGTTATTCTCAGAGAGATTAAAACCTCTAGATAACTCAGCCCACCTCTTTTACTCTTTTTTTTTTTAAACATATTTTCTTGCTCGCTCAATCACTATTTCTCTCTCACCCATATCTACCTTCGTTCCATATTTTTTCTCTAAATGGATCTATGTATAGAATGTCATTTCAAGTCATGCCAATTCTCTATAGGGACATTTTTAAATGTTAACCCCTTCCCCACAGGCTCTTAAGGAATCTTTCATCGACCATAATATTATATTTTTGGGGGTGGAATCTGTCTTTTCAATGCAGTTTGTTTCTGTGTTGTATAAAGTCTGGCGATGCATGTTGTACTTAGTATCGTCACTTGTATTTGCAACCTGGACCGTGAGAAACTGCGTTTCGTTCACTTGTATAGTCTCTATGGAAATGAACGACACTAAACTGAACTTGAACTTGAATAGTGCTGTAGTATTCTATGAAAACCATCACCAACTAATTTGCTTGTAAGACATACAGAGGACACTGTTAATCCTGCGTGAAGACAATTCTTTAGGGTAGGGAGCGTATCTGTCAATGTCCTTGGGGTGTCCTGTTTAGAGCGGTGTCAGTTTAACATGCTGACAATTTTACGATGCCACACCAACCATGTCTACTTACTGTAGCTTTCCCGATGACCAACCATTTGCATTACAGTTCAGTATAAACGTGCATATGATATACAATCATCATGAAAAATGATAAACATGTTTTACCTGGAACAGAAACCTGGGGAGCAGATATGGCTATAAGATGATGAAGATGGTAATGATGATGATGGTGATGAGAGGAAAACGATGCCTGCAGTGATATGTAATGGATCTTGTTTGGTGCTGCTGGATGTCTAAATGCATTGTACCTTTGAAAATTGAAAAGATAATACCAATGAATGATATTATGAAACACAATTTTAATGAAATATAAACTTTGTTTATGTTTCTATTTACGGAGCCAGAGCTGTGTAGAAGGTCCAGATCCATATTTTTCAACAGGCACAGAGAACATTAAGCTTGAAATGCAAAGAGATATTTGATGAATTTGACAAAAAGCGTACAAGTTTAGAGTCACCCCAAAGAGGAAAAGATGAAAGAGGTAGCACACAGTTAATGCAATCTAAAAAATGTCCAGTTTATTCTGGTATCCATACCTCACCTTACCTACCAAAAACCTATGGAACGCAACACCCTTCTCCACTACAACAGTAACCATCCAAACCATCTGAGAAAAAATATACCTAAGGGACAATTTCTATGACTAAATTGCTCTGAATTAGAAGATTTCAAAGGCAAGGCTGAGGAGATGAAAATAAGAGTCTATGAAAGAAACTGCTGACAATCTGTAATATACAACACCTATCTTCAAGAACTGAGTTGTTAAAGCCAAAAGTTAGATATGAAAAACCACCTAGAATGATGTTTGTAACAGAATTCAATCATGGTCACCAGAAACTTATGGCCATAATAAACACAGAATACACATTGGCACATCCTGAAATCTGAGGTCATGATTCTCAGCATGAAACCGATGGAGTGCCTACTCCGGGTAGGGAATAAGTCCTTACCCCTAGTGAAGGAGTTCAAGTACCTTGGGGTCTTGTTCGCGAGTGAGGGGACATTGGAGTAGGAGATTGGCCGGAGAATCAGAGCAGCGGGAGCGGTATAGCAATCACTGAGCTCCTGCCCCCGCGACCAGACTCCGGATAAGTGGGAGAAGATGGATGGATGGCACATCCTAAGTGCAGAACCATCACTGAAAGAGATCGCAAAATGTCCTCCCCTTATAGCATTTTGTAGAGCACCAACCATTAGAGACAATCTTGTAGATACCTTTCAAGCAAAAAAATCAAACCATTCTTGGCTGCACTTAAAAGGAAACATCAGTCGTGGTAACTGCAGTCATTGCAACAATACAACTAATGTTAAATTATTTTCACATCCAAACTGGAAAAAAGTATCCCATTAGACAATGAAGAAACTGTAATACTGCATCAGTAATTTATATGCTTGCATGCCCCCGTGGACAATCATACATTGGACAAACAAAGATACCACTATAACAACGAATTTCAGAACATGAAACAGCGATCCGTACAGGGAACATGGAATATGCCATAGCCAAACATTATCGTGAAGCCAACCATGGCTCTCCTGCCACATTAACTTTGTTGGAATAGAGAAGGTAACTCCTCTAACCAGAGATTACAAAAGTACTTTCCCAGAGAGAGATGTACTGGACTTGAACACTCAACACAATGGCAGCTGAATGATGATTTCAGCTTCAAATGTGTCCTCTAAATAAATAATAAATAATATAAATAATATTTTTTAACATAAACAGAATCTTTAAATGTGTAAAACATGTAATTATTGACAGTTAAAATTGGTATGTGTTAATCAGTAATATATAATATATGTTAATACCTGTTAACTCTGATACAAAAAGACAGGGCCTTTACTCACCATTATTCATGCTCTGAAGAAGGCCACTAGGCTGAAACGTTAGCAAGAGCTTGTTTTTTTGTGGCCAGAATAAACTGGACATTTGTGAGATGGCATTAACGGTGTGCTACCTCTTTACCCCTTTGGGGTGACTGTTTTTGGACATTTATAATTTGGGGTTTAGCACCACAAAAAGGGTACCTTTTAGGGTAGGCACATCCCTTTTTTTCACCTATGTATTATCTTACAATTAGCTTGCAATAGCTGACTCACATACTGTATAAATAGACAAACCCTCCGTGACGTCACCCATAGTTTTTCTCTAGAACGTATTTGAACACCAATGGCTCTGGCCATCACCATCATTACACCTTACCTTACTCCACCTGTGACGTTCCCATATGCCCCCTATGCATTATAATGGATGCATTGATAATATATTTTTATTTTTTTTTGTGTTTTAAAATAATTAAATCCCCCCCCCCCCCCCCCTTCCCCCGTACAGTTGGCATGAACGGGGAGACTAGCTATAAAGACCAAAACCATTTTTTGAACCAGGCTGTGAACATGTTTGTTGTAAAGTCGGACATTTTAACACTGTAATCTACGGAGATTGACTCCCCTTTACAGCCAACCTCAAGCAGCCATTTGATGAACCGCAGGGCTTGGCACTTCAGTGTTGTGTTCATTTCGCCGCAGTCTGCCAGTGAGCGACTGTCTACTTACCTTCCCACCAGCAGGAACTCTCCCACCAGGCGCAGACGTCTCATGGCCATCAGGATGCCCCGCACGGTCATCCCTTCACAGAAACAGGCCACCACTCTGGCCTTGGGCAGGTGACCTCTCATCTTCTGCAGCAGCTTGTCAAAGCTTTGCTCACCGGCGTTGCTGTAGATCTTACCCGAGTGGGCGATGCAAATTCCCTCCTTGGCTGCCATGTCTTTAAAAGCCTCCATGCCACTCTCACCGTAATTACCTAAGGACAACTTTAAGGTTAACAACATGATTGCATCTAAACCACACACACATTCAACATGAATAATGCGCGCACAGAGAAATCGTGAGCAGATGATGAAATGACTGGGGAAATGCCAATAGAATGCCCCAGAATCGCATGACTGTGTCCCCATTACAGGGGTAGTAAACTCCCCTGCTTTTCACTAGAAACAGGTCACCTAATTTCAGCTGCTGAGGAATTCTTCTTGCGCCCAGGGACTGTGTGAGTTCTGAGTTAAAACGAAAAGCAGGGTGCTTGGAGCACAGTGTGTGTGGGAGCGAGGGAATATTCATGTGAGTATTAGTGGGAAAACAGTTATTTTCAGCATTTACCAGGGGAAGGTTGGTTGCGTATACTGTAGTGTTTTTCTTACCGCACAGTCAACAGTGTTTACCCTGCATCTCCACAAATGCAGTCTACATTTGCACGCATGCAGGAATACTGTATGTGCAGATGCTTTTTTCCAAATACCTGAAATCTTTCATGAGTTGTATTGTTGATTGGTACTACAAAACACTATGCAACATAATACACAATCGTACAGACTACAAATACATTTAATAAATCGGTAGAAAACATTTGTTATGGATCCTCTTCTAGAGGTGAAGGAAAAACTCAGGTGTAGCTCATAATTAATTTTAAATTAATTTAATTGCAGAGCACCAGCATTGACAATGTATTGGTTACTTCACTAGATTTGGCTATGCTGGTGCACTGGCATACCGAAATGGACCTATAATGTTATGAGCTACACCTGTGTTTTCCCTACTATGACACCTCTGTGTAAAGGGCCCATCTTATCTATCATCTAACGAGACATATTCATATTCATATTCATATATTCTGATTATTTTTCATGGAAAGAACATTTGACATGAAAGTCAATCAAATACCTGCCTATATCAGAGCAATCCACTTGGAAGTAAAGTAATTTATATTGAGTCAGGAATTTTTATATATATTTATATATATATATAAAAAAATATATATATATATATATAATTTATAAATATTTGACTGGAGTGATTTGGTATGATATATAACATGATGCATAATCCCCAAAATATTTGTTATAAAATGAGAATGTTAGCCTAATGTAACCAGATTAGTCCTCCTCCTGGGCATACATCTCTGGTCAATTTTGAAACTAATAGACAGACGTTAACAAATCATTGTTGCTACAACTATTTTGATGGCCTCATCTAGCTACCACTATTTGGAAACACCCTTGACATCAACATCATCTTATCTCACTAACCCACACGATTGGTCCGCCAGCAGGGTGGCGGTGAAAACATTAATGTGAACAGGGTTGACAAACTATAATCTCAGCTAAATAAATTGAGCTGGGTTTGAGCAATAATCGTAGCCAGGCTAAGAGAATGTTAGTCAAGCTGTGCAATCGTACCAAATCCTTCAGTTGAAGTCTCCATCCTCCATCCTCATCATCACTTAGAACATATTTCAATGTTTCAATGCTGCATATGTACACATTAAACTGTAATTTTGTTGCTGTAAAGAATGTAAAATGCTCATCCTGACATTACAGTATGTTGCATGGAATATGTGCCCCTGAAATTACTCTAATATGCCTTTTTTATGAAAATAGCATTCCTATACCACATGCTGGGCAGGATAATTTGACAGCTGCTCGTGTTGTTTCAGCAGCTGTCATGTGTAAATCAGACAAGAATGCCACACTTTGCAGTGGATTGTGAGGAACCGTCGGTTCAACGCAGATGTTCCCAATCAGCATAATTATGACATACAGTATGGATTTAGATATAGTTTCTTCTATCAGTTTTATTATTTCAAATTTAGCTAATTGCTGACAGATTTGAACATGATAATTGCAGGTGTGCCTTGGTCACAATTACAGTAAAGGCAACTAAGATGTGCTGTTTTATCCAGAATCTAGATTCTGTTGCATTCCTGCAATCCGCATTCCAATTGCATGCTCGCTAAAAACATTGTGACATTTGAACATTGCGTCACTTTTGAACCTAACATTTTTATTACATTTATATTTTTGTTAAGAGTTGTCTTTGCATATACAACAGTCTATATTGTGTTTGTGGGTATGAAAATATGAAGTAACAGAGAGAGAGAGAGAGAGAGAGAGAGAGATCCTGTGGATTTCCGAGTAGATAGCCAAATAGAGCCTTTTTAATTGCTAGAAATTAAGGCTAACCAATTCTATTTGAGTGGAATAGCTTGACACTATATCTGATGAGAGCATCACAAAGACACACAAAAAAAACCTTTAAAGCACATCACTTTAATCTTCTAAGCTATTAGCCCTATTTCGCCACATTTCTGCTAATGTCCCTCTTAAAATTCCTTTTATAAAAAAGGCATACAATTGCCGAACATTATTATAGCCGTGTGACTATTTGCAGGTCTGTATATTAAGGTTCGTGTCTAAACAATAATTAACAATGCTTTCTGCCTTATGACATAGAGGAGAAGACTCCAAATGTAAATCGACTGCACCCACTTCCACTTTCTCACTAAATAACAACTATTTTTTCAGCCTCCGTCCATGAAAGCACAGTCAGCCTTCAGCAAAGATGGTTAACAAGAGAAACCATAACAACAGCCTTGGTTCTCTTATCTAATATCCATTATTCATGTTTCTTCTAACAGTGATAATGAAGCTGATATAAGAGACGCCTCTACATATACATTCACAGACATGACATACAGTATATTATATGATATGGTCACACAAGACATTAGCGTTTGTACATAGACAGAAAAATAACGTATTTTTCTCGTAATTCACACATTTAATGTGATGCACTGATATCAGAAAAATGCCACATACAAACACACATGCACATATTTAAATATATACAGTACTGACATAATTCACCAAAGCCATACCTTCTGTGTGTATTGCAGATACATAAGTCCAGTTGTATCTCTTGACAATGTCCACCATAGCTCTAGCCTGCTGTGCATCAGATGGCACCACCCTCATGAAGTACTTATACAGGCTCTGGCATGTAGACAGGACAGCACACATGAAAATATGAATTATGAAAACTTATATATTAAGTAAATAAACAATCACTTTGAATGTGTATAGTATGGGCAGGATCGGGGCTAGGGTCTTTAGGGTGCACATGCTAATGTTTTTCCTCCCAGGCTAACCAACCCCAGGCTAAATGTGCAGGTGAACTCTCAATGTAACTATTCCTGTATTGTTGAACCTGAGTCAGTGTTAACACAAACAAAAGGTATAGTACAAGGCTGTATTCCATAATCATTGTCAGATATTTGGTTCTGGTTGAAGTGTGCTGCTCTGACTGGTGGAAGGTGGTCCAATCACTTTCAATTAATGTAACTACAAATTACACCTATTGGTGCCAACCTCTTGCACAGTCAGATAATCTTCAACTGTATTCACATTTATTTGTAAAATTCAGGGGAAGGGGAGGGGGGGGGGGGATTTAATAAGATCAACATCATCATCTCACAAAGCAAGACAGATTACATAGAAAACGTGTAACTGCAAATGGAATGTTTTTCATAAATCCACAATATGTATTCATCAGGAAATCCCTGTAAATCCCTCTGTAAATTTGTATTTAAAATTATAATAATTATTGAATCATTATTCGATTACATTAAATCAGTTCTAAAGTAAACAGCAATTACATACATTTTAAATGCATTTAAAGCTAGTTGAATTACAGTGTGCATTTGCTTTTCATTAATTAATATTTAAGACATGAATATGCTTTGCTACAGCCTTGCTGTTATGCATTTTACCTTGTCACTGAGGTCCATGCTAGTAGCTGAGTAGGCTATTTGTGGGATGTTGAAGAGCTGCAGAAGGTTTTGGACCTGGATGGCCACAGAGCTGGATCCTGGTCCAATCAGACCTACAATGGGCTTCTTCCCTTGGACCATCCCCTCCTCTCCTGGACACTTGGCTTGACTTTCTTCTTCCTCGTTGGACACCAGCGTGTCACGAATGAACTCGATGCTCTGCTCCAGCGCTACTGCAGAATGCCAGCACGAATCCCTAAACACATAGAGATGTATTTGAATCTTCTTGCCTATCTAGTAACAAGTGTTCTTCAGTTTAATGTGTGTATTTTTGTACATTCGTCTGAAAGTTTTGAAGTTGTCGATGTTTTGTTGGATTTATGAGGCCATCCTTGTTACTGCAAGCTCATAAATACAATTTTGCTGCAAGCTACTGCAAAGATACATGTATGGTGGTGAGACTGCTTTTGCAACATATCCCATATCAACGTTTTAACACTGTAGCCAATGATCAGGGTCCCTAAAGACTGCTGAAGATCAACAGCTATACTCTGACCTGATCTCACAGCCCAGAGTTATGTTTGGCAGGATGCTGGGGTCTGCATTGATTCGATCCAAGGTGTGCAACATGGCCTCCACTCTCTGTATCCCGTATTGTTCACGCACAGCACCACACTTGCGCTCATGGACCTGAGTGAAAACAAATATATATATATAGGACTATGACATGATGAATATATATTATGTATGAGTCATGACACATTTGCATGCACACGCGCACACACACATTTACACTCGCACACACACATAATGTACCTTGTCAGCTGGAGGTTGATGATGGACAGAGAAGAGGGCTCCAATGATAATGTCTCCAGGAATATGTGCGAGCACCCTTCTTTCATTGGCCTGGGCAGTGACCCCGGCTTGACCTCTCAGGCTCAGCCAGCTCAGGTCACTTCCCAGTAAGACCCCCACCACCAGTATCCTCACAAATAATCCATTTGTCTTCAACATACTTCCATGCTTTCTCACACCTTCTCCCATCCTTGGGGTGTTTTATGTTTAAAAACTTTCCAACAGCTCACCTGTCTTTGGCATGGTGCTTTCAATGCCTGAGATGCAAGTTGTCTTCCTGGTGAAGAGTGCTTTGGTTAGCATATGTGCTGAACTAACTGTTTGTGTGCATCTGCATATGTCAACTAACGACTAATGCTGAATCGAAAAAACTGTAAATTAATTATTAAATATTGAGGATATTTTACACTGGTGTTAAGTCATTACCTTTTGTACATTACCATTTGGACACAATGAAAGAAAGGCCTTCTGGTTGGTCTACTAATTCGTTTTGGCTTCCCAAAACTGACAACCGCCCACGGAGCACGTGACTGATCTCTGTCCACGGTGCTGAAAGCGCATTAATACAAGCTATAGATAGCATCTTAACGACAAAATCACGGGTGTGGTAACGCGTTGTGAGCTGACGATAGATGTGGGTTTAAATATGAAGTTAGTAAAACCAGTGTAAAACTTTGTAAAACGCTTTACTTAATCGAAAAAAATATAGAACTTTTACCTCAACCGTCTTCTGATAGAGCGGCAGATTGCATTCCTCTTGATATCATTTCGCTCCTGGAAATGAAAAGGCAATAAATAGGCAGGTTTTAGTCTTCAGCTCAGCCTGGCGCTTGGCTACAGTGAACTGGAAATAGCAGCATAGAATGTAGCTCGCTATTGGAACATGTTTGACACCTGACGTGCACGGCGCCCCCTCCTCCTACAAGCACAGCAGGCTACCGAACATGAAGCAAACACGAGGGATGGGTTTAAGCACTAGAGAGGAAACCAGATTTACACGTTTAAAAACGATTATGTTGTCGGCCTAATTATTTTCATTTTTGCTTAAAAATCAAATAACATATACATATACATTCAAACAATATAATCATAGCTACAGCTATATATATTTTTTTTAATCTAGAGGACTTCTAGAGAAATGGTTCAGCTCTAAACTGAAATGATTATTCTGGCTGTCTGTCAATAAAGATCGTAGATCGAAATGTTCTGCATAGACTCATGCATAGCCTGAACAGGGTGACTGAACGCCTGCTGTGCTTTGAGCAGCAACTTTGCTATATCTCATTATTCTCTGCAAAGCCTTGTTGTGACTATATGCTGAATGGTCCCAATAATGGAAAGAATACAGCTATAGAAGTTAGGCCTATATATAAAAAGACTGAAGACACGTTGTCATTGTTGTGCTATCTCTCAAGATCCAGACGCACATCATCATCATCATCATCATCATCATCATCATCATCATCATCATCGTGTTAGATTTTATCTTACTTTATACAATTAGCCCACAGAATGCTCACAAGATAATGTTGCTTATAGGCTACAGTGACCATTTGTGGGCTTTATATATTGGACTATAACTTGGCAACAACAGCTATGGCATGTTTAAGACATAAAATGCATGTAAGCATTGCATATAAGATAATAATAAAATAATAAAAAATACAATATTAATTAAATATTACTACATTTATGATGCAAGGATAAAGAATACATACATACAAATAATAATAATAATAATAATAATAATAATAATAATAATAATAATAATAATAATAATAATAATAATAATTAATAAACAATAGGCTCATTATTCAATGCAAATCCACATTATAAAAAAATACAAAAAATACAAGAAAGCAACTTTAGAAGGTGGTTAGTGTTCACAATTTACAAGTGTCCAAAATACTGTATTGTTTTGGTGTACGGTTTGATTATCTGTGATATAGGGCCTATAGGCCAAGTATATTAATGAAATGCTATATTAAAACTGCAGGCAATTGTCTGCTGAAACAAAAATATAAGATAATTGTGTCAGGTATTTGAGAACAAATTTTCTGAAATAAAATTTAGAATCATGGTTTAACTCATGACTATATATACTGGCCTCATGGTTAAAGGTGTGTGTGTGTGTGTGTGTGTGTGTGTGTGTGTGTGTGTGTGTGTGTGTGAGTGTGTGTGTGAAGGTGTGTGTGAGTGTGTGAGAGTGTGTGTGTGTGTGTGTGTGTGAGAGAGAGAGAG
>JAODLL010000087.1:20453-38252 GCA_026546735.1 Forbesichthys agassizii | reverse complement strand
ACGTCTCTCTTATGGAGGCGTATTTGTCACATTTGAGGAGAAAGTGCATCTCTGTCTCTACCTCACCTGTCGTGCAGACAGGTGAGGTAGAGACAGTACAGACCTCTCTCTCTCTCTCTCTCTCTCTCTCTTTCTCTCTCTCTCTCTCTTTCTTTCTCTATCTATTTATTCAGTTGGATTCAGTGGCTTTTGTTTTTTGTTTTAAGTCTGACTATCTGGCTACAGCAGCATCTCTCTAAGTGTGCTTTCTTGGTGCATTTCAGTATCCTGCGGATGTCTTCGTCATGGTGTAAATTCAAGGCTTGCCTATCGTTCATTAATCTTTCTTTAATGTATTCTTTACAAAAGCATTCTTTCTTTCTTTCTTTTTCATTCATGTTGACATAAGACATTTCAACATCACAATCCAATACAATGAACCTTGTAGTAATACAAGGTCTTGTCATTGGCAAATGCCCTATTTTTTCTTTTTTTGTGAACATTTCACTTGTTCCATTTAATTTCCTGTTTCATAATTAGTCAAACCTCTGATAACGTCTTTTCAATAAAAAAAAAAAGACAGATTTAGTACACATTTATATTTTGGTCTAATAAATAAGGATTCTCATTATTTATTAACATAGATGCTTCAATTTGATTTGATTATATTAAATCTTTTTTCAAACATTGTGTGATGCAATAAAAGTAATCAGACTCATCCTGATATATACACAACCCCCCTCCTTATACATCCAGAATACCTATTCCGCGACTATGGAAAAATATGCAAATCACTATAAATTCTCATTTAATTACCTAAAATTGAAAGAAATACGATTTCTGTTATCAAGAATAGAATTGTGCATCTTGTTTAAGGTAAATTCTAACCTAAACTCAGCCGTTTACAGCTGTTACATAAGCATCTGCGCTGAACGTCTGAAACATACATGTATATCATTGTAAGCTCCACTGACTTCCCAGAAGTGAGGACGCCAATGCTACATTTCTCTTCTCAAGGTATAGCAACAACACACAACAGCAATTAAGGTGGTTGTGGCTGCTAGGTGTTTGAACTAACGCTGATAATCCTGTCACTAATGGCCTCTTGCTTCATTCATAAGCCTGTCGGCCACAGGGGACTTGTGATGGGATAGAGAGAACAGTGGTGTGGAAGAACTGAAACTGAAAGGAGAGGAATATAGTCTAGGGACTGTGTTTATATGCAAGCAGCCATGGAAAGCATATTAAACCTTAATAGTTTTCCAATATCTTTTTTCTTTGCATTTTTACAGTCCCTACATAAACAGGGATTGTGTGAACTGACATTCCTTGTACTATATTTCCTTCAATCTCTCTGTTATGCTTAAAAAATAAAATAAAGAAACAAAATATATATTTCAACAAATAACAGTAATATTTGATACTTCATGTACACTTGTTGGATATTATACTGGAGAAACAGTGTTGGCATAGGATTTAATCACAATTAAGGGTGATTCATGAGGATTATAAAACAAATAAGATGACTAATATATTATTATTATAATTATATATATTATTATTTATTTTTTTGCCAAACTGTTTAAAGAACACAAACATACTTTGACAGTGACACTGGCTTGTTTCGTAATGGCCTACGCATGCATGTAGCTCATCAATGCCATCATTTTCCTTCTGATGAATAGACAGGGACAAGTTGCCATGATGACCTTTAGCTCAAGCAATCATAAAGATGAAAGCCACAAAGAAGAAAACCGCTGAGTGTCACATGTACGATAAATGCATTAGTGTTTGTAGTATTAGTGCTTGTGTAAATTGCAGTATATGGTGGAGGAGTATTTGCTTTGGCGAAGGGGTTTGTATTATATTGTGTGCTGAGTTGTTAGCATCTGTCATTTTTTTTTTGCCGGCTACTCTGCTTTGGGCTGAAGTGATTGCTGTTATCATTGTGATTTCTAGCTAATTGCCTTTAACGGCAACTCACGTAAATAAAAATGCAAATTTCTTTGCATGCAGCTGTTCTTCAGAATCCGCCTGCGGCCAATCGAATCTGTCCAGACCTGAAATATCAGCTGCTACTTAACATTCTGTGTACAAAAAAAAATCGATTTGATGGGAAATACTCATTTTTTGTGTTGTCTGGGAGTTGATTTTGTGTACAAGTAAAGTTGTTGCTGATGCTTAATTGTGTGTGTTGAGGGTGTATTCCCACAACAGATGGTATGTGGGTTTGTGTACAGTTTTATGAGAATATATATATACACATCTACATTCGTATTCAGGCACGAGCCTGAATATGAATAAATGTAGTGGCTTTTACTGCTTAATTTTAATTAGAGAACTGAATGTGGCACTACATTTAATCACATTTGAACTGACTGTTTTTGCACACGTAAGTGTTTTATTTTGCATGTTATGTGTGTCTCTGCATATTCATTGACGTGCTGGATCTTTTTTCAGATTTTTCACGGTACTTTTTAAAATAATGATTATCATGTCAGTATATATGAACTTATCGTTTTTTAGCGGAGTGGCATATTGGTCACAACTTTGTCCACGCACAATAGATGGGATTTGCAGGCTACACAAGGGGAATATAGATGCTGTTAGCATGAATAAACACTGCATGTCGCTGCACGTTTGCGCTGGGTCAAACCTGTGTATGTAGATATAGCAGCTTTTTTCTGTCTTTAGTAACCTAATGTAAATGTAGACTTATCGTAACTGCCTTGGTGGGATAATGATATACAGTGGAGAGCATTATAAACCATTTGTAAGCTTAGATGAGTGGCCATGGAAACATATTGACATAGCTGGTTCCATTTTCCAGCACCGATCCTTATTTTTTCAACAACACATTATTACTGGACTAAGTCATGCAGAAGTGAACCAAGCAGACTAATTTACTCCATAATGGTATACTGACTCTCAACACATTTTAAGACTACAGGACATAAAAGCATACAGTGTTGACTTGACTTGTCCTTGTGGTTACAATAAAGCACTTTTGAACACTAGAAACTAAGTTCAGGATCATTTCTCATGTCTCACGTCTCATGAGGACGTTTTTGGGGAGGCCTGTTTTGCCTGCTCATTCTATTTAATGAACAACACAAAGGTTTAACCTCCAGTGTGTCTCCAGAAACATTGCATGACATGTGCTAGTTCCCGGCAATGCTGTTCCACTTACGACTCGACTGCCCAGTGACGCGCGTGAAGACGCAATGAAACACGATATCATGCAGGTTGTAATGAAACAACACAACGGCTACGTATTCGCTTCGCTCATTAAAATGCAGACCAAACGGACTACATTCCCAATGTCAGTGGGTGGGTGGCCTCACAGCGAGGTGCGGGAGCTATACCGTGTTATTAAGGTTCCGTATCGCTCTAATAACAGCAGCCTCCTCTAGCGGCTCCTGGTCTGTTTGATACAGGCCAGACTCCTCATCCACCACTTGGCAGCCCAGCTGCTCTGCCCCCCCCCCCCCCCTCCGGTCTGTCCCCCTCATCTTCCTCTTTAGCCTTCCTCATTGTCTTTGGAGTGATCACAGCGCGGCACACACAGCCCCCCCACACCCCCAAAGGCTTTTCTTGACAGCCACTGCCGAGTTTTTGATGCAAACAAAAAACAAAACAAAATGACAGGATAAAAAAAAAGACTCTTGCTTGTCACCCAGAGGAGAGTATGAACAAGTGGGGGGGGGGGGGTTATCATTTTGATCTGTTTCATGTTCCTGTAAGAATAAGGAGCACCGGTGTGGTAAAACAATCCTTCCAAAGCATCACATGGACATAACATAGATTAAAAGCGTTGTTGTAGCCATGATCTAATGTATAATCTATGCATCATTTTGTTTTATAATAAAAAGCACACACTCACACGTGCGCATGCATACGCAGACACAGGGACACACGCACACACGCACACAGTGATGATAATAGAGAAATATACGATAGCAGCAAAGCCTCAGCTCGTCAGCCCAGGCGTGTGTAAACTTTCTATGCAGAACACATGATCTGAGGCAGTGTGTGATAGGGCAGGAGAAGACCTGGGCGCTGAGAGAACAGACTCCCAAACACACCAGCACACGATTACAGTCGACGCCCTTATTCTGAAAATGACAATATTCCTACTACAGTAAGATGTTAACACGTCTACTTAAAATGAAAATTCCACTAACATGTCCGTGTACATGGAGCAGTACATATCGATTTGGCACTAATGTAGTATTTGTTACTGTTTGCTGATCTAATGTATTATATATCCTCTGACATATTTATAGTGTATAGTTTATAATTGTATTTATTACTATTTATATTTGCTATTCTTTTATCGTTTTATGTGTATTATTCTTAATATGGAGCTGCTGTAACAACTTAATTTCCCCAGAGTGGGATCAATAAAGTCTATCTAATCTAATTGTATACGTCATAAAGCTATGCCCTTTAAATACCGCCTTGCAGAGGAATTTCCCTACTTTTTAAACAGCAATAATGTTCTAAACTATGGAAAAAATAAACAGTTGGAGCCACAAGAAAACCAACCATCCATCCATCTTCTCCCACTTATCCGAATTTGGGTCGTGTGGGCAGCAGACATACACCCAGGCCCCCTCCAGGAGGATCCTTGCGAGAGTAAAGAGCTGGTCCGTTGTTCTGCGACCAGGACGGAATCCTTTTTGTTGTTCTCCAGCATCTTGGAGTAGACTTTACCAGGGAGGCTGAGTAGTGTGATACCCCTGACGTTGGCACACACTCTCTGGTCCCCCTTTTTGAAGAGGGAAACCCACCACCTCAGTCTGCCAGTCCTTGGGCACTGTCCCCGACTTCCACGCGATGTTGAAGAGGCGTGTCGTCCAAGACATCCCTCCACATCCAAAGCTTTAAGCATTTCTGGACGGATCTCATTAATCCCTGGGGCTTTGCTACTGTGGAGGGGTTTGACTACCTCAGTGACCTCCCCCAGAGAAATTTACGATGATCCTCCATCAGCCTCCAGCTCTGTCTCTACCATAGAGGGCGTGTCAGTCAGATTCAAGTGTTCCTCAAATGTTCCTTCCAACAATTAATTACCTCCTCAGCTGAGGTCAGCAGTGTCCCATTCTTACTGTACACCGTAAGAATTCCCCCACCCCTTGACCAAACTCACTACCAGATGGTGATCAGTTGACAGCTCTGCCCCTCTCTTCACCCGAGTGTCCAAAACATGGGGCCTTAGGTCAGATGACACGATGACAAAATCGATCATCGACATTCGGCCTAGGGTGCTCTGGAACCACGTACACTTATGAGCATCTTTATG
Organism: Forbesichthys agassizii; assembly: GCA_026546735.1. Taxonomy (NCBI): domain Eukaryota; kingdom Metazoa; phylum Chordata; class Actinopteri; order Percopsiformes; family Amblyopsidae; genus Forbesichthys; species Forbesichthys agassizii. The sequence goes on along the minus strand of JAODLL010000087.1, from coordinate 32,968 downwards.
TCAATCAATCAGTCCTCTCCAGGTATCTCCATCCATGTGCACGTTCTGTGGAGTCCCCTACTGGAGCCCCATACAGGACTCCATTCAGGGTCTCCAGGAAGGCCGAATACTCTGAATTGCCGTTCGGTGCATAGGCACTGACAACAGTCAGAGTTTTCCCTCCCACACCCCGTAGGCGCAGGGAGGCGACCCTTTCGTCTACCGGGGTAAAGTCCAACGTAGCAGCGCTCAGCCGGGGACCCGGGGACGGGGGCGGCCCACACCCGCCCGGCGCCTCACACCCTGGGCAACTCCAGAGTAGAATAAAGTCCATCCCCTATCCAGAAGTACGGTTCCAGAACCATGACGGGTAGCACTCCACCTCCCGCACAAGTTCTGGCTGCTTTTCCCACAGCAAGGTGACATTCCACGTCCCCGAGCCAGCTTCTGCTGCCCTGGACTGGTCCATCGAGGCATCCTTAGTCTGGCCCCTCTAGCCCCCAGGAGCACCAGGCTCCAGTCAACACAGCCCGTAGGTTCATAGAGGCACCCAAACCTCTCTACCACGATAAGGGGATTGTTCCCGGAGAGGTACAAGAGAACCAGTGCCATCAAATGCAGTAAAATCCCCACAATATCAGCATATCCCACGTGTCTTATACGGAAAATGCTAATTTCAGAAGAAGACATAATTGGGAATATCCAAACGGAATATGCGAATATGCAGTTTACATGACAGCTGTCAAATTCCCAATATTGTCATAGTCGGAATAGTAGTGGAATGCCAGTGTGCATGTAATCGTGTGCATGTCAACGTAGCCAATGTGACACTCGACAAGGGAGAACAAGAGCCCTGCACTGACAGACAACGTGAACAGACATGGAGAAAGGAGCCAGCAGTCAAGACAGACAGCGTTCTGGCAGAGACGGCAACCTGTCGACAAAGGAGAGGGGAGACAAAATACCGCTCATAGGAGAGCTTTCTCTCACCCCCGTTTTATTTTTTATTTTTCTTGATCTGTGCTCTCTCTCTCTTGAGGATTGGCTGAGCTCCAACATGATGGCAGCTCACACATTCATTTGCCTGCATGGATCCTGTCACAGAGAGGCCCCGCGAACAACATGCACATTTAGCCATCGGGTGTATACATGTACACAAGCGTGTTAAAAGAACAGATGCAAGCAGACACATATTGTACAGTATACGCTAGAGCAAGTGTGCATGGTCGTGCGTGCACATAGACATGCACACGCACACACACAGACACGCACACAAATGTAATTTTAACTTTGCTCAGGGAGCAATTGCCAAACATTTCCATTTTTAATTCCCCCTGTTCAAAGATCAAAAGGAAATCCAGTTTTGGCCGAGCTCCATGTCTCATTGGAAACACAACTCTAAAAGCACTGCTCCATATTCCCTGGTCAGAAGCAAAGGGTTCAGCTTATTGCACCACCAAAAATAATAGCTTGACGTTCACTGTGGAATTCTTTATGGCAGGATGCGCGTGAAAAGCACATCACTGCGTTGGATTAGGATTGTCTGCTGAGTGTGTGTGTGTAGTATATGTTTATTTGTCCACCAAGTTATATATTCACACCCGTTTAGCAGCACTACGGGTGTGTGGAACAAAATAACCCAGAATGGCTTTTCACTGTAGCTGGTACACAATATATGACTATGGTGTGTATATGTTTTCTCTTTTGCTAGCAAATCTGTCTAGACAAAAAATGTGGATTGAATGCAGAAATCCAAACAATGGCCTATATTTCTACCCAGGATGCAACTGGATTCATTAATAATATCTGCTCATCACCCATGGCATTAAAATGCCTATTGTTTTTTTATGTATACGCACTGTATTTTAGAAGATAATATGAAAATAAAATGAATTAGTGTTATTATTAAAGGTATAGTAAGCAATTCAGCTTGCACTTTTGGTCACATTCACCAAATATAACCTCATGGTCTGCAGTTTACCGTTCTCTGTGCGCTGTAAAAACATATTTGGTACTTCTACACAGCCCTGTCTCTATAAATAGGAACACAAACAAAGTGGTGCAGACCACACAGAACAACAATATGCCAGCCTTCGCAATGTGTTTCCAATGTGTGGGGGCGGAGCTTCTGAGGGAGCAGCCTATGGCATTGACGAGAGGGATGTTTTTGTTTTTATCTAATTTAAATATAATCAAGCTTTCTCCACAATAACTTACTATACCTTTAAATACATTAAGTATTAAATATGTGTTAAATCACGACATGACAATATGACAATAATGCCTGCCCTGAGATATAGCGTGCACACACACACACATACTTAAATCAACACGTTCTCATTCCCAACATTTTGGTCATTGGCCTTTCTCGTCAATTTTCGAAAGCCTTTGGCATCGTAGAATGAAGACTTCGGTCATTGACTGTTACGGCAAGTCTACGGAGTTACCACCACCGGTTTATTTTAGCTATATGGGCATGCAATCTCAGCTAAGTAAGCTCCGGGTTGAAGATAAATAACACATATACAATCGAGACATGTTAAAATGTAATTACTTGAAATCATAGGCTACACACAGCCTATACAGAAATATAACTGAAACTTTTATATTTTATGATTTCAGGTAATTACATGTTAACATGTCTCGATTGTATATTGATACAATACAAGAATGACCCTTCCTTTAGGAGACCAAAATGGTTCTATGTTTTTTGCTCCATTGAAATGCATTAAAATGCACCATCTTTCTTTAATTCTCAAACACCAAACTCTTTTCTTTGCAGTGTAGGTATTCTTCTCTCTTCTGTCCTTTTAGTGTACTGAGCTGTGCTAGCTAAACAAAACACATGGTAGAGCTGAGCCCTTTGTAATTTCAATAAGACCACGGCCCTGCCTGCACACTGGGACTGTACTTGCCATGTCAGCGGACACGTATATTTGTATATATGTGTCATGTGTGCTGCAGAGTATCTTCGTTACTTAACTGTTCCTGTGGAGAATGTGCGTGTTTGTTTTGCTAGTATTATATTTAATTGTGTTATAGCACAATAATGAGGTTATCCCGGGACTGTACGGATCTATGTGCTCTTGACAATACAATGTGGAACTTGAATTTGGCAAACGGCTGTTTGTGTGCGTGTATGCACGCGCGTGTGTGTGTGTATGCGCGCGTGTGCCTGTGTGTGTGCACGTGTGTGTGTGTGTGTGTGGGTCTTTTCCGTGTTACTAATGTGACTTCTTGTTCTGTGTCACAGGTCTAATCACCACCACCTCCAGAAAACTGGACCGTGAACAACAGGCTGAACACGTATTAGAGGTAATGTGTGTGTGTGTGTTTGTGTGCGTGCACGCGTGTGTGTGTGCGTGCGGGTCTGTGTGTGCGCGTGAGTGCGTGGGTCTGTGTGCGTGTGTGTGTGTGTGGGTCTCTGTGTATTCGTGCGTGCGTGCGTGGGTCTCTGTGTATGCGTGCGTGCGTGTGTGTGTGGGTCTTTGTGTGTGCGCGTGTGTGTGTGCGTGTGGGTCTGTGTGTGCGTGTGTGTGTGTGCGTGTGGGTCTGCACACCACTGCCCTCATAGCTTACTACAGTGAACTTTCACTGTTCCAATCTGAAATCTGCCAACTCTTAGATGAAAACAAATCTCCTCTCTCTCTCTCTGCTCCTATCATTGGCCTGCAGTACACTGCTCTTGGCCTGGGTTGCATTAGCTTGGTGATGTGGTGTAATCTAGCTAGTCTTGGGAGTCTATCAAGGGAATGACGGTTTTGGGAGCGCCTTTGCACGCGTGCGATTGTGTGCCGGTCTCCATTATCCAATAATTGGAGCAGCCTATCTCGGCTCCCGCCTCCCTGATTGGAGGTAAATGCTGCCACTGCTACTAGTCATGATTCATAAAGCGTGTGTGTGTGTGTTTGTGTGTGTGTTTGTGTGTGTGTGTGTGTGTGTGTGTGTGTGTGTGTGTGTTTGTATGGGGGGGGGAGTGTTTGTGCATGTGTTTCTTCTCTGATGAGCACGTAAAATTAAGTAGACATTCTACTCAGCACCTTCCACACTAAATCTGCAAAATCCATTATATGGGTATTATCTCCAATGGATATTAACTCCAATCACGTCACATTCTCGCTACAGGATTTGTACAGTACTGTATGTTAGATGAGAGATTTGGCTGAAAATGTACTGTAAATGTTAAATAGTTTTAACCACTTATAGGGCAAGGAACAATATTTGGTCCCTGAACATTCAAAATGGCGTTGCCACGCTTCTCCGTGAGGTAGTATAAACACATTTCCTCTAGCCATTCACAGAAAATCAGGCTACGTCACAGTTACACCTATTAACTTTACATTTCTAAGTATTTCAATGAGTGCCCTATTAAGGGTTTTAATTAGTTCTAAGAAACATGGCATCAATTATCCCTTAGTAAATCCATAGAATGAGATAAAAGCTAATAGGCTACATCCAAAAGTCTTAAAATACTGTATTTGATTTATTTTGAGGACTGTTAGGATTACATATTGTATTTGTATGTGCTTTATTATAATATATTCATATCTTGATGTTTCATGTGCCTACACATACAGTAAATTGTATTTCTGCGTTTTTATTTATTATTATATATTTTTAAATCATATTTGACATACAAGTAGTGAACAGATGCCAAAAGCAGGTCAATACTTCGCAATCTTGTATTCACCTCAGTGGAAGAGAGAAGAGTCTTTCAGATAAAATACCTCAAAGCAGTTTTGACTGATAGTAAGAAAGAAAGGTTGCCTTTAACATCCGCATCAAGGTGTGTGTGTGTGTGTGTGTGAGTCTCCAACACCTTCTTTTAGGATCAGTATTTGTGGTTTGTACTTAAATCCCCTATATTCCTCAGCTGTGGGGGACTTTGAGGCAAGTTTTTATTTACTTCTGACTGAATGGGGGTATTGAAACAAGCGAGCTGGAAAAAAAAAACAGATTAAAAAAGAAGAGACTGGCAAATCGGCTTTTGAAAAGTTAACAGCTGAGCTTGAGTTTCTAGAACAACATAACACTTTCCTAGCCTCGTGAGACCATCCTCGTCTCACAAGCTCACATGTATTTTCTGTCTGGAAACAATCAATAGAGAAATGTTGCTCTTGCTATAGTGTCTCAGATGTTGTACTCTTAAGAGATCACTGCCATGTTCTATATTATAAATGGCTACTCCCCTCTAGAAGACTGAAATAACTCTTGCCTTGCCTGAACAATGGGAAAACAAGTGGTAATGGTTGGTTCGGTAACTTGGGGTAAAGCTGAGCACCCTCAACTTAAACCTGAAGCTATTTCACATGGAGTCCTAAATGACAATATTTTGGAAATACCCCCAATCAATCAGAAACAATCATCTACAATTACTGTATTTGTATTCACTCTTTCACACAGAGTACCTTGACTCAGTACGACGAATGGATTTGATGTGTGTGTGTGTGTGTGTGTGCGTGTGTGTATATGCCGTGCACATGTACTGTAGCTTTGGTAAAGCACCAATTCCCCTATCCGGCTTTCACTTCCATTCAATCGCCATTTCTCCTTGTGCAAGGCCCTGTGGAATGGAGGGGCGAGGGCAATAAAGATGGTCATACTGTGTTGTTTAGTCAATGGGAGTTTGTACTGGATGAGATAATGTCATTTGGGAGCCTTGTTCTGTTTGACTCACAAACACACACACACACACACACACACACACACACACACACACACACACACACACACACACACAGTGTCACTCACTGGGCCAGTTTCCTGGAAAATATGCTAGCAGAGACATATGGCACGTCTTTTTTTCTCATTTGTAGACCTGTGGCAGTAATTGGTCACAATGGTGGTGCAGTTGTTAAAGGGTTGGATTAGAATGGATAGTCGTCAGTCGTCAGCCTGTACAGCCAATCAAATCAGCTCCTTTTATTCCCTTTCACAGTGACAGCCTAGACCGTCATGACATGAAAGTTTTCAGGAGGAAACTGAAATACTTGATTAGGATGTGCAAATGCAAAATGTGCATATTGCACCTCTATTATTACCACCGAGGTTAAAGTTACATAATTTGGTTATTTGTGAAAAAGGAATAGCGTACACAAATTTGTGTGTGTGTTTGCTTTTCTATAAAGTGCACATTCGCCTAAAGCTCGGAAACTACCACACAAAGTCTGAGGCTTCGCTAAGACGTGGTCTGACCAGGCGGAAACGCATATTTTTGGTTACATGTGACACCAAACTAACACTGAGCCACGTGTTGTTGGCTGGGCCGCCCATTTCACCACAAGCGATGCCATGGCTTAGTATGATATTAGCAAACGGAAGCGAAAAGGTTAACGGAAAATGTATTGGCGCTGCCGCAACCTTGCATCCTTTTGAACACTAGAGCCCATTATGTCAAGCATACCTTACCGGAATCAAAAGAGATACCATACCGGAATCAAGCAGAACTTGATTCCGGTATGGTATCTCTTTTTTCCCATCCCTCTTTTGTATTTAATGTTGTTGTTTTTTCTCCAAACCCTCCTCGTGGGATTCTATCTTTCTCCCCCTCCACCATTCTCTCTCTCTCTAGCTCTCACCCTTGGTGTTAGCTTGGTGTTAATTATGTAATTAACTGCTGTGACTCCCCACCTTCACTTCATGGCATCTTTTAATACATTAATACATGATCTACGGTGTTCCGAAGCAGCCACAGAGACACATGCTGGCGCATTATTGTGTTACTTTGTGTCAAGCCACCTTGGAAATGTAGTTTATGATGCATTTTGTTGGGTGGAAGAAGGGTTGGAAATACTGGGGGGGTGTCTAAGCTTAGTGTGATCTAAGATTTCTTGGTCCTGCCTCTGTTGCCTTTCAGAGAGTAGCAAAGCTCTTTTTTCATGGTTGAAATAAAATTGCCGCTGAATTAATTGCCTGTCAAAACACAGGAAATATGATAAAAGTGAATATGATCTCTGTGTTGGCAATGTGACAATGTGTTCCATTTGTCAGGGAATGGCATTACTAATGTAATTTGTGTAGATGGGATGCTAGCACTTGCATTTTAAATAACATCGCCCTCTTTCGTAGTCTTTCTTGCACTGCTGCAGGTGTAGATCTCTGCGTGTGAGTGTGTCGCTGTGTATGCCATGTGACTCCTGTTTGTGACTCCTGTTTGTGACTCCTGATGGCATGCCTGAATCGTTCTCTGGCACCTCCTACAGGTGACGGTAACAGACAGCGGGCCGAGCCCCAAGCAGAGCACGGTCTGGGTGATGGTGCAGGTGTTGGACGAGAACGACAACAAGCCCGTCTTTCCCGAGAAGTTTTACCAGATCAAGCTCCCCGAGCGCGAGCGAAAGAAAAAGAGCGAGCCCGTCTATCGAGTGTTCGCCTACGACCGCGACGAGGGCCCCAACGCTGACCTCTCCTACACCATCGTGGATGGAAATGAGGACGGAAAGTTCTTCATCGACCCGAAGACTGCCGTGGTGTCGTCGCGCAAGGCCTTCAATGCCGGGAGTTACGACATCCTGACGGTATAATCTCTTTGGATTTGGATTCCTATATACTGTATGTAAGGCAGAACAATTTTTTCAAAAACAATATTTTGGCCCCATCTTACACCTGGCGCAATGCGGTGCAAAGCAGGAACGCAAGTGCATTTGCTAGTTTCAGAACGACGCAGTTGTCATTTTCCCGTCTAGAAACTAGCGAATGCACTTGCGCCCATTTGAGTGCCCGTGGGTGTGTTGGTCTAAACATGAGGTGTGGTCTAGCTGGCGCATTGCTATCTTGAGACAGCGGAAAGTGATTGTGTGATTGCCCAGAAGAAAACCTGTTCTAAAGTCAGCGCGAGGAGCATTATCAATATAGTATCGCCTATGGCAGGTGGACACCTTGTGTACACTCGTACACAACGTGTGTACTCTCCTTGTTACATGCAGAAATATGCAAACAATTAAAACTGTATTGAGTACAATGTGAAATATCATTAGTGTGTAACCTTCATAAACATATTTTAGGAATCTCGCTATTGCCTAGATGGTCTGCTCCAGCGCTTTCACAAACCTGCCGGTATAATATCAATCCGCCTATGATGCAAGCGCGACTGGATTGTTAAAGGGAATGGGAGATTTAACACGACTTGGTTTATTGTATGTTACGCCCAAAACACACCCATGAATAATAAAGAGTGTAAATCCAACTCCTTTGAACCATGGGCCCGGCACACTGACCGTTTATCTGCCATTAAAATTGCAAAACATGGATTTGGACACGCCCTAAGACCGTGCGATTATATCGTTCAAATAGGACCCTATGTCTGACATTTAATGAATTATATTATATTTCAAAGCGCTAACACAAAGAAAAATGTCCAGAAATACACCAAAATGTTTATCTCTTGAAAAAAAGCAATGAGATAATTACCATAGATCATTAATTTCTATGAAAGATTGGACAGATTTCCCCATAAATGTCTACTATAGCAAAATGCAGTGTTGAAGATGCATTGAGTCAAAGGATGTGAACACATCTAATTAGCTTGCATTTCCCCTTGGGGATCAATACAGGGCTCTTATCTCTTCTCTATTTTTCTTGCCCAGATCAAGGCCACAGACAACGGGCGGCCCCAGAAGTCGTCCACGGCGCGCTTGCACATCGAGTGGCTCCGCCGGCCTCCGCCGTTGGCGACGCCCCTGCTGTTCGACGAGCCGTACTACAACTTCACAGTGATGGAGAACGACAAAGTGGCCGAGATTGTGGGCGTGGTCTCCATGCAGCAAAGCTCCACCCCGTTGTGGTTTGACATAACAGGTAAACCCGCCCGTTATGTCAGGATTTTAAAAAAATAACGCGGCTAGTGTTAGCAGGGGGCAGCGGATATCCAGACGGTGCTTGGTGTGTTGTGGGCTGACGTTTTGCTGGTGTGTGCTGGCGTCTGTGAGTACTGTGCACTCACTGCATGACTCACGCCACTGTTCCCGCTTAAACCTCTTTTTCTCCTGAGCCCACTGCGCCATGGTGATTCAGAAACCACACACCACTGCTAGCCTACATTTACATACCTAGACTACATTTACATACGTAGCCTACATTTACATACCCAGTCTACATTTACATACGTAGCCTACATTTACATATGTAGCCTACATTTACATACCTAGTCTACATTTACATACGTAGCTACATTTACATACCTAGTCTACATTTACATACGTAGCCTACATTTACATACATAGTCTACATTTACATACCTAGCTACATTTACATATGTAGCCTACATTTACATATGTAGCCTTCATTTACATACCTACTTTACATTTACATACGTAGCCTACATTTACATACCTAGCTACATTTACATACGTAGCCTATATTTACATACCTAGTCTACATTTACATACCTAGCTACATTTACATATGTAGCCTTAATTTACATACCTACTTTACATTTACATACGTAGCCTACATTTACATACATAGCTACATTTACATACCTAGCTACATTTACATACGTAGCCTACATTTACATACCTAGTCTACATTTACATACCTAGCTACATTTACATATGTAGCCTTCATTTACATACCTACTTTACATTTACATACGTAGCCTACATTTACATACATAGCTACATTTACATACGTAGCCTACATTTACATACCTAGTCTACATTTACATACCTAGCTACATTTACATACGTAGCCTTCATTTACATACCTACTTTACATTTACATATGTAGCCTACATTTATATACCTACTCTACATTTACATACATAACCTACAGTTACATATGTAGCTACATTTACATATGTAGCCTACATTTACATACCTACTTTACATTTACATATGTAGCCTACATTTACATACCTAGTCTACATTTACATATGTAGCTACATTTACATACATAACCTACAGTTACATATGTAGCTACGTTTACATATGTAGCTACATTTACAAACCTAGTCTACATTTACATATGCAGCCTACATTTACATACCTAGTCTATATTTACATATGTAGCCTACATTTACATACGTAGGCTACATTTACATAACTAGTCTACCTTTACATACATAGCTACATTTACATACGTAGTCTACATTTACATATGTAGCCTACATTTACATCCGCGGAAAGAATTGAGACCACTGCAGCAGTTTGTCAGATTTTTACTTATCATACCTTTTTATTTTTTTTATTTTTACTACATGTAATAATAATTTAATGTAATAATTCCAAAAATGAGTTTGTGTTTTTAATTGCAATTGCATTTATTGGTAATGAAATAAGAGAAACCATCTAAATAGCCAATAAACCTGCTAAGTCGTACGTAATTTGATGTCCGATGAGAGCGTTGACGACACGACTTACTAGGTCTTTGATATAGTACATGGATCGACTACAGATAGTAGCACTTTGTTTCCCAGAATGCACCTTGCGTTCCTTCCTTTAGTGGTCGCAGAGCAGCGGCAGTCAGTGTGGGGCCAGTTGGAGATACCTTCTGGCTTGTGCTTCTCTCCATGTCTCTCTCCACCCCAGCTCTCCTTCTCTCGCTCTCTCTCTCCTTATCTCCACAATGTTGTTCGCCCTGTACACTTTCACAATAATCTGTTTCACTTTCCTCAACTGTAAAGTTTACTGATATCAGATATTATTTCTATGTAACCCAATTTGTGATTCTTTTCTTTCTTCAGATTAACCCAGGTGTGTATTTTACGACGTCTAAAACCGTCTCACGTGTTCACATTGTGTTTGATCGCACAGTACTAACTGTAAATGTGTGAACGTGACATGATATAAGGCCACAAACGTCAGTTGGGTTAAACCTTGTAAGACCCGAGGTGATACATATACAACGTCACATAGCTCTCCAATATACACATTTACAAATGTTTCTTTACATTTACTATCAATGGAAAGACAATAGAACCTATTGGCTATGTAAATGTAGTCTTTGCAAAAGTGATGTTTTCGTTGGACTAAAATAAGTCTTACTTATAGGTCTAGTTAATGCTCGTTCTGGGTTAGTATTAGATATTATACATCTACATCTACAAAACTATGCAACCTATGCACCAGTGTCCCAAACCCCCTAATTTCAGTTGGCTAGCTCCCGCGTACAGTGTTGCCACAGCAACGCCTAAATATTTTTTATTCCTGCTGTCTTCACTGTCTCTCCTGCCTGTCTCTCTCTCTCTCTCTCTCTCTCTCCTTCACTCGTGACTTACTCTCCTGTGTCTCCTCAATGCTTCGCTGGCTGGAAGGTCCCAGGCCTTTTCGTGAGATGTTCTATATTCTGCAGAATGCTTGTGGCAGGAACTGTTCCACAGAAGGTATCTCGGTTCAACTATTCCTGCTCCCCTTCGTCAACCATACCTTTCCTGACCACCATGTTCCTCACGTACTGTATATTTCCTTATTGTTTCTTTTTATTTCCCCATATATACAGTATATATCATTTTCCTTTTTCCACCCGTGTTTAATTTTGCCGTCGACCGTTCGCACGCTCTCTGTTCATCAATGTTCATCGTGCTTGCTGCTCACGCCCCCTTGTGATTGGTGGGCATTCAGAGTGGGCGGAGGAGGCCGAGAGTGGGGTACCACACAGAGTGTATACTGAGCGTGTTTGTTCTGTTGTGTGTGTGTGTGTGTGTGTGTGAGTCTTCCACTTTCCTTGACTTCCCTGCACATGATTCAGTGGAAGGCCTAGCCGTTGTAACCCGTGGCAACCCCCCTCCTCGCAATGATCCCCGTCCCCCCGAGCAACCCTGACGACAGCTCCATCTATTGACTTGACATTGTGCTGTAGCCGCTATCATCTCTGAGAGGAGGGCATGGCTTGCACCGTGCAATCCCACCTATATATCCGTGCACAAGCACACATACGCACTGCACAGGCTGACAACGCCCTGCACGCACGCACACACACGCACGCACACACACACACACACACACACACACACACACACACACATACTGACACATACACATGCACCTACCACACCAGACCGCTGCCAACCCAATTAGTGTCAGGGTCAGGGGGTTGAAATAGCGGTCAGGCACACTGACACTGTCTTGTTTAGGCAGGCAGATATGTGAACCCCCACCCCCCCAAACGCTGCTGGGAGCAAATATTTCATAATGATACAAAGATGTAGCACTGTAATGCATTTCAATGGAAGCAAAAATGGAATGCTTCCAAGTGGGCGTATCACTAGTGGCATTTTACTGTGGATGTTGACGTAGACAGTGCCCTGACAGATACATATACCCATGTATGGGATGTTGATGTAGGTAGTTCCCAGACAGATACATATACGGGATGTTGATGTAGGTAGTGCCCTGACAGATACATATACCCATGTATGGGATGTTGATGTAGGTAGTTCCCAGACAGATACATATACCATGTATGGGATGTTGATGTAGGTAGTGCCCTGACAGATACATATACCATGTATGGGATGTTGATGTAGGTAGTGCTCTGACAGATACATATACCATGTATGGGATGTTGATGTAGGTAGTGCCCTGACAGATACATATACC
>JAODLL010000087.1:0-20353 GCA_026546735.1 Forbesichthys agassizii | reverse complement strand
GGATGTTGATGTAGGTAGTGCCCTGACAGATACATATACCATGTATGGGATGTTGATGTAGGTAGTGCCCTGACAGATACATATACCCATGCATGGCCTGAAATAAAGTAAATTTACCTCAAAATGGTTCACTGCAGAAATACCGTTGTGGCCTCAGATTGATCGTAGGTACTTAGGAATTAATGTAATATACTCAAAATACCCAATAATGGGCAATATTATAATGAATGTCATGGACTTCCCCATTGACTTGCATGAAATGCTGGGTTGTTCTGGTCTGCATAAATGGTGAAAAGTTGCCCCCTTCCTTCCAAAAATCAAATGCGGATGTATCATCCATTGGAACCTATCTGTTAAATGATATTCTCTCAGGTAGCAGGACAGAAGGGAGAGAGCATATATAAGAATGCTCTGGGGAAGCTAAGAAATTTGAGAATGTATTGGGCAACAACAGTTAAACAATATAAAAGGGAACTGAAGAAGGTTCTTGGTTTTTGCTAAATGGGGACAGAAGTTGAGGTCAAAGGTCAGGTTTATGTATCCTAGCTCTCTCATTCCCCCGGTGTGTTTTTCTTTCTTTAAGTGTCTTTGGTGTAGTAGAGAAAATATACATGTATAAAGTTCTGTTAACACAAGCATTCATGCATCTGATTTTACAGTAGAAACCATAATCGCCTTCGTGCCCATAAAGCAGCCTGCTAATCATGTGGACGTTTACCCAATATATACACTAACAACTATATGATATCATGGCTGCAGAACATATTTTAGCTACACACACCACGTTCTGTAAACACGTGTGTGACATGTTCGTCTAAAGCCCCGGTCACCACAAGCCAATGGTACATCTGTCGGACCTATCAAGGTTCGCCAGACAAAGCAAGACGATGGCCAGACAGATCGGGTCCCAAACCACCGGCCCCAGTCCTGCCGAATCGATCGCCAAACTCTGGTCTGTCTCACATTATCGAAACCAGAGCTTTTGCCCACATACAGTACATACGCTTACTTCCCAGTTGGTGTAGCTTTAGGTGAATATGTACAAATGCTCTGCTAATTCTCAAACAGTGGAAGCTGTGTTGCCAGTTTCCCACTCTTTTGACTGATGGCTTTCTACTGCTATTAACAACCTATCTCGGGACTTAGCTGAACGGATGTAATGCAAATGGGTTGGGTTTGTTTTGTTGTCTTCTTAAAGGACAACAGTGTTACTTGTTACAGTGACCACAGTCTGTGTAAAGTGGGTGGGGGGGATCCATTTTAGTGTCTGGGCGCATGGTTGTCAGGGATGGCCCCACACCACGAACCGTTGGGTTTCCCCCGCTCTGTAATTTGACGGGCGGCAGACGGGATACTTTTTCCCCGGCCTTGACGCTGCTCCCTGCCAAAACCTCAGGCCGTCTCTCCGGCTCAGTGCTCCTCAGAACAGGGAGCAGAGGTTTATATGGCAAGCGGCAATAGTGCAGAGGCTTGTCTCTTGAGGCTCTGCGTGACTCCAGAGTGCTGGAGCTCCTCGTTCTGCCAGCCCTATTGTGACGCTCGCCGCTAGCTGGTTTCCGTGCTGATGTTGCCACGCCGACGAATGCACACAACACAGATTGCTAATGTCCAACAATGCTGCACATAATATAATTAACAAACATGCTTAATGATTGACTGATGTACAACAGCAGCATTTAATCATGTTATTTGCAACCATCAATAGCTTTTATCTTTTAGCAGCAAGGAAGTAAAACAGAGTCTGTTTTTAGCCACAGCACTCTTCAGGAAAACCATTAGGACTGCATCATGGCAATTACTATGATTTAAGAGAATTGAGTGTTTAGCATAAATAGCACTTAACCAAGGAAGAGACGCACATACCCACTCGAGGACATAACAGTGCATATATTGATACATTGATAACACGCGGTGGATTGGTGGTTGGCTGAGGTCAAGGATTTATTAGTCTCAGCCTCTTCCGTTCATTAGCATTACGTCACATAGGCAACTCAGTGCTGAACGTCTGATGCATATACCCTCATAAGCTTGGCAATTTACTCTCTGACTTTCGGGAAGTAATACTGTCGACATCCATTGACTGTTAGCATTGTCACTACAGTCATACTACAGAACAATGTTTATTTGTAGTATAACTGGGTTGCAGCTATCCTGCTCCTGTAATTTTTGCTGTAAAGTGACTCTATAAGGAATTTTCTGCCAAAGGATTTCACAATAAGCACCACCATCGCAGAACAAAACAAATGCTTTGTGGGCCACGAACACACAGCCACACACACACACACACACACAGGCATGCACGCGCAAATACACGAGCGTGCGCACACACACGCACACTCATAAGCTTTGTCATCCACACATGCATTTAGGCTAGGCCACCCATGTTATTTTGTTCCCCAACACACACATGCAAACGCACACTCATAATAATATGTTTTTTTGTGCACCATTAAAGCCATGTATACTAACAAACAGTGACACATTACCTTTTTCTCCCGCCACTGCATGTATGTGCACACACACGCACACCCACAAAATAACCCCGACATACTCTCATTTAACTGTGGCGCAAGCTAATTTGACCCATTTAAATCAATTTGGGTGGCAAGATGATAGTGGCATTTAATTAATGCTTGTTCTTAGAGGATCATTTCTGACAGGGTCACAGTCGCAATCAGGCATCTATTGACACTGAATCTTTTAATTTGGTGTGTTGGAAACCCGCTGTTTATTAGCAATCCCTTCCACTTTATTACCTAATCTGTGAATGCAAAATACGGGCCTCTTGTTTTTAATGGTTGAGGGTTTATGGTTACAATCCATTAAGAATGAATATAGGGTAAAACAAAAAATCTAAGATAATAGCAAAAGTGTTACAGTATGTCAAGTCCATTTTATTTATATAGCCCTTATTCACATTGCAGTCTCAAAGGGCTGTACAGCCTACCTTTCCACATGGAAACAAACAACACCCCCTTAACCTGCTCCTCCCCCCGAGCAAAAAAAGGAAATACGCCTTGGGAAGGGACCACACCCCTCTAGGACGTTTAAGATGCAATGGGTGATGGATGAGGCAAACAAAACTTAGCATTAATACTATGTATAATATTTTTCACATTGTGCCATATTTAAGAACTAACACATTGGAAAGATGTGAAGCATTTTGTAAGTTAGTGGTCTGTCTATTGTAGCATTATCAGACGCCACTTGAGTCCCAGGTCCAAGGAAATGTCCAATAGCACTAGACATGACCAGGACCTCTCAACATCATAGTTATACACATACACATCTACTAGGTATCCCTCTCGTATATTTCCCACTCTAAATCTTTCAGTCAATCTGTCAGTCAACGATATTCGTAGCTATCACTGGTAGTCTCCTCAGTCACATCGGCTGAAGATGAGATTAGTTTAACTCGGTACACTCCCGCTTCACGTCGCCGATCGTCGCTTCAAGTGGCTGAATCTCACTGACATTCCATTGTCTCTCGTTGCTGCTAGTCGTTGCAGTGTATCGGGGGCCTTACAGTAATCTTTGTGTTGTGTGCTCAACATGCATATGTCAGGCTCACACACATATTACTAATGTTTGGACATTAATGTATGCTTAATGTATGGTGCATGTCTACAACATGGTGGTGTGTGCTTCTGCATGTGTGTGCGTGTGTGTGTGCGTGCACGTGTGTGTGTGTGTAAGCATGCCTGCCCATCCATACATACAGCCGTTAGTCACAGCCTTTGATTGTCAATCAGCCTGTACCCTCCCCTCACATGTATATTGCGCCCGCTTCTGGCCACAGGCGGGAACACAGACAGCCTGTTTGACATTGAGAAGGGCGTGGGCACCATCGTCATCGCCAAGCCACTGGACGCAGAGCAGCGCTCCTTCTACAACATGACGGTGGAGGTCACGGACGGCACCAACACCGCCAGCACACAGGTACACGGTCACACTACTACTGTATGTACGCTGTAATTTATGGTAAAGTCTACTATATGGCACAATGTGTGACTGACAGCATACATACATACATAGACCTTACCATGACTGACAGCATACATACACACATAAATACATACATACATACATACATACATACACACATAAATACATACATACATACATACATACATACATACATACATTAACCTTACCATGAATGACATCGTAAGGTCTACTGTATGTATGCTGTCAGTCATGGTAAGGTCTTCTGTGTGGACACTGTCATTAATAGTAAGGTCTACTGTATGTACAGTAAGGCACAGTAAGGTCTATGTATGTATGCTGTCATTCATAGTAAGGTCTACTGTATGGACACTGTCAATCATGGTAAAATCTAATATATGTATGCTGTCATTCATGGTAATAATGTTTCAAAATATGGACAAATTCCACTGCTGGAGCAATTTGTTGTTTGTATTTGCAACAAAATAGGATATTTTTCAAAATGTTTTTGCATTACCGTAAACCGGCAAGCAACATGCAGTAAAAGCCTAATTCATATTCTGAATACATTGCATACATGCTCCAAAAACTGGATTAATATAGTCATATCACACATGTCTTAATCGGAACATGCTACATTTGAAAAAAGGCCTAATTCGGAATATCCAAACCTGTTTAAGACAGGACCTACTTGCAATTTAACTGGATTCTAAAATGGCATGTACCCACCAGTGAAGGGTGAGTCGTAAGTATGTTCTAGTGCTTTAATGGGAACTCAGAACATTTGTGTGGGTGTATGGAAACTTTAATATTGCGCTATATTAAAGCAATATCCATAGACATGCTGATACTAAAACACAACAGGACAACCGTGAGTGTGAAATTGCTTTTATACAGCATTTTTTTAACATTCATTTTTATTATTGAGTAATTTGAATAACAAGGGACAACAAATTGCAAGATATGTTTTGTTGAAGAATAAATGTTCCTAGCAACAACACAGGCTTGCTAGCTTAAATATATGCTATTATACATTGTTTCAGCATTATGTGTATTCTTTTATAATTTAGTTAAAGTAAGTCAGCACATCTGTAAAGCAGGTAACGCTGTTAAAGTGAAATATCATCACTCACATAATGCCTACTATATTGTCTAATAATTCTACACACCAGTAGTATGTCATAATACTGTAAATAGTATTTTGCATTCAAACACATGCATACATGCATCCAAAGATACACAATGTCTACAATATTATTATTTTAATACGAGAATATTTTTTCTGACACAGGTGAGTCACCATATTATGCCAAGCTTATTTATGTGCACAGTACGCTCATGCCACTCAACCTGTCATTCTCAAGCAGTCATTTTCCCCATCTAAGCATTGCGACGGAGCAAAGGGACATTGCCATGCTTTTCATTTGTATTCATACACACCCTGACATTTCTGACATATCCACCTTTCTCATGATGTCATGTTATTTGCTGATTTCCCTAAGCAAGCTTCTCACCCTGGAGATATGCCAAACAGTCCAGGTCGCCGTGGTTCAGTTGACAGACCTCTGTAAATACATACATAAGCTAAATGCAGTTCATATTAATATAAATATGAAAAAATGTTTTGGAAAAAAATAAAAAATGTAACTTTAAGTATAAAATACAAATTACATTGTATAAATAATAAAACCAGAAACCCTGATGCATAACATTTTTGAGAGCAGCACATAAATTGACAGCAGTGACTTTGTGTTTTATCTTAATATTTTCAGTTGAATTATTCTGCCCCACCCGCCTTATGCACATTCTTCTTATTGTTGTATGTCGGCCATTTTGAATTTTAAATTTTCCCGTCGACATATGAAAAATAGACATTAATGCATTAAAGCTGCACGGTATTTACCATGTCTGAGCTCAATTGTAATTGTATGTTTTTAGGAAAAACATTGCTTGTGGCAAAATGTTGTTTATGTTGTTTATCTAGGAAAGTCATCGAGCTAGCTACAGGCTACATGTTTGACCACAAAAAAAATATTAGAGGCGCACCGATACCAATAAAATAAAATGTTTTTGTCCTTTTTTTATTGTATGCTATATTTTGTATTCTTGATTCTTCATCATAAATTCATATTACGTTAATATGGCACGGCTACTGAATCAAGAATATAGTGCATGACATGCAGGCTCTTCTCTGATTGGTCACATCTCTATTTCAATATATTCAATCAGTTTGTTTTCCAAACTGAAAGCAATTCCAAACAGCGTATATATGATTATAAGTCGATTCAATCCTAGGGCTCAGTTAGTTCCGTGGCAATTAAGCTAGATCATTAAGTCAATCAATGTACTCGTACTCGGAAGAATTCAGACATGATGCCAAGTATTGTCCTGATACGAGTACGAACGAGTAGTATTGGTGCATCTCTAAAAATAATAATAAGTATGTAAAAAAACTAATATATTATCATAAAATCTACTTTAGATCGATGGACGTCAGTTAAGTATGTAGAAAACGTCAAGATTAATTATCTCTCCACCATTTTTGTAGGTTTACAAATCAGAAGTGGTGCGCGTGAATACAGTACCTGCCCATGCTAAGCCAGATCCCAGCAAATTGAAACAGCTGTTTCATACCGTTAACCGCTGCTATTGTAAAGAGGCCTTTCTACTGTTCCGTATCTACCGATCAGTGTTCATTTATTGCACATAGCAGGTGCTAACAAAGTAGAGCTTATCTTACCTTCTTCATTTACAAGATGTTCCAATTTGTAAACAAACTAACTGCACAGAAAACTGTCCTGAATGCGTTGTAGTTTTGCTGTATTAACAAACCACAGAGAAAATAAGAAATTACACTTACTCAACAGCGGCGATTCACCCGCGGACAGCTCCATTTGGCTCTGCTCGGCTGTGGATTTTGGCACAATGAATCATGGGTATGCACACCCAGCTGGTACATTTACTGTAGGATCTCCAGCAACATAAACCACAAATAGGCTTGCCATTATGTGCCATGTTAAACGTGACTAGGAATAGAGCTGTTCAAATAATACACTTTAAATCAAATTTTAATCGTGATTTCAATTTAGCCTCCAGTCAATTACAAAAACAATATAAACGAGAGAAAAAAAAGTATATTTTGAACATTACGTTTTCTAAGTAAACTCTTATTTTGTCTTGTGTTCTGCATGACAGGCACGTGCTCACGTTCATACGGTAAACGTGAAAGATTAACGTGACATTTCACAGTTTTTTAGGTGCAATAAATCATGTTAAATAATAAGAATTATTATTATTTATTATACCCTGATTATTATTTTTTCTATAATCAAACAGCCCTAAATAGGATTAAAGCAAACATAACAAATGACTTCCTACCAAGCTGAGGCACTGGTCCATCGTAAATTTAGCAGGAGAAGCAAATGCTGTGTGTATGAGACGTTCACAGGCCGCCTCCTTTCCCCATCACCTGTGATTAACACTTACACGTCAACCCTATTTCTTGCTCGCAGTACATTATCGTCGCACGTCCTCCCACGCACACTGGCTGTTTATAGGCCTTGTGCAGGTGTTCACGTCCTGTGTGTGGGTGTGCACATGCCTGGCTTGACTGGCACCTCCATGGTTCTTCTACAGTGTGTCAGTTTTGTTGCCGTTCTGTTGAGACAGAACAACTGACACCTTCTCTACGGTTTTTCTCTTTAATGGTTGTTACGTGACGCTTGCCTACCTCAGCAACATGCACATACATGTAAGATGCACCAGGGATAGAATAACACACACACACATTCACTATGCACCTGTGAGGGCATATAAGGAGAGGCCGTGTGTTTTATTTAAAGCTGTCCTCTGGCACGACGTTCCAGATGGAGTCCCAGCGGGGAACCCGGCTCGCCGGGCTGCAGATCTCCACAGTTCACCGACAGAGGGCCAACTGCTGCGTCGTCGTTTAATTTTAGACACACGCTGCCTTGAAGCATCCTGATATTTTCTCTCATATGTCTGTCTGTATGTCTGGGTGTCTCCTTGCCGGTCTGTCTGTCACCGTCAAACCTCTTTCATCCCTCTCACGCACAATGGTCTGTCATCTCCGCACACGAACACCACCGCCCGGGCTGTTCGTGGCACATGACATGTTTTCCACGAGTCACTAGCCTGAGCACATGTGACACGCCTCACACATGCCCATACAAACACACAGACATGCGATTCCAGTTGAATACGTAGGACTCCGGTATGTGTCATTTTTGACAATAGCTATTTCTGCATGATAAAAATATGACTCACAAGTCATACAACAGTAAAAAATAATCTCATACAATTTAAAAACCAGTTGCCTAGTTCCTGTTCTACTGTCTTTATTTGCCCATACAGTTTAATATTTGCTAAACACTGAAGTCAAGGTCGTCTACTAGAAGGAGCAGAGCAATATAATATGGCCGAACAACTCGTTCAATTGTTTTCTTTTCTTCTCCATCCCGCTCCCCAGGTTCACATCATGGTGCTGGACAATAACGACAATGCGCCCGTCTTCTCGCAGTCCACGTACGATGTCACCATCTCCGAGGACACGCCCCGGGCCACCGAGGTGGCCCAGGTGCTGGCGTCTGACCGGGATGAGCGTCACCAGCTGGTCTACTCGCTGCAGAGTGCCATCGACCCCGCCAGCCTCCACCTGTTCCGTATCGACCCCACCTCCGGCACCATCTACACGACCGATAGGCTGGACCACGAGGCCCGGGCTCAGCACATCCTCACTGTCACGGTGCGTATTCCCTCGCATGTGTTTGGCCTCCATCAGGAATAATCCTATTGCCTCACGTTGGTAATTGACCAATCCCAAGCCTCTTTTAGCCTGTCCTCCAATAACAGTTGAGCGTTATTTGGAATCCGAAAGAAACTCCTTCAACTGTCCGTTTCCCTGTTAGAGTTTCCTACGCTGTTGTCTTGGAAAATATTGCTGATGTTTTTTGGGGGGTTATTTAGATCCATTTGGAAAGCTGTCCATTGTTTAAAAAATGGCAGGAACTTTCAACAAATGCTCGGCAGCTCACTGGATGTACTGACGGTGATTTCACTGTCACGCCGCACCTAAACTACACCCGTAGCTTTCAGTACGACACTGATTGGTCAGAACAACTTGTGGTTTGGACTGAAGCACAGTGATTTCAAGCCTGTCCAGACTGATACTCGCAACAAAGTCAAACTGGAGTTTGCTAGATAAGGATGACTGCACAGACACCATAACCCTCTAAACCCGAAATCCGCTGCCCCACTTATTTTGCATTTCGCATCATATAATCAGAACGGTAAATACTAGAAGCTCACGGTTTGCTCCCCATAATCCAGAGGTTCCATTGAAAATATGGCTATATAGGTTATCGTTTTTGGAATAGAATGGGGCTCTACAACATGGCGGCAAAGTCGGACATAATATAAGCTTTGCATAATGGATTCTCATGTTTCTATTCAAGGCATAGGTTTATATTTCGTGTCATATCTTCAGAACGGTAAAAGCTAATATCTCAATTATCTCAATATCTGTATCTTGTTTCTTCCTCTTAACTGATGAGGTGAACATGAGGCTTGTGCTATTCCACATACTGTAACAGGGACTCTGCAACACCACGGCCAAGTCGCACCTATAATGATCGTAGATTGCATCTATAATATTCATGGACAAATGAACCAATGCATCAAAACAAGCATGCATACAGTACAGTATGTGTGTGCCCTCATAGTTTGTACACTGGAAACAATCTTATACCATTTAGTTTCCGCTTGAAGGATTACACAGTTATAGACTGTAAGCAACGAAACACCAAAAATAATACAAAAATGACGCTGTATATTTTTGTTTTACTCAAAAGAGTTTGACACTTAGTCAAGAAATGGAGGAATCAAAATATGTATTTGAAAAAAAACTGTACACTAGTTTACCATCCTCTACATAATACTTTTTTTTATGTTGCATTTTAAAAATGTTATGGGTAAAGTTTCTCCTAAATATTTTGTGACATTATGCAAACTGTAGCTGATAGTGTGCTGATATCAGAGACATATAACACTTGATGATACCTATTGGAGAAATTATTTTAGAAGCCATAATATTAAAATAAAGAAAATGGCCCCGGAAATATCCCGCAATTAGACTGTGCGTGAGCGACGCGTGTGCGACGCGTGTGCGACGCGTGTGCGATGCATTCCGGCTCAGATGCGGCCTCCGGAGCTGATCATGGCCCAGCATTAGTGTTCAGTTAAACCTGTGCTAAAAAAAATATGTTTCTGTATGTGCTCTTGGCCAAATTATGTCTCTAAAGGAGTCCTAATTGGTCATTGGCCTTAAAGCACAAACAGTCCTAAATGTGTCAAACCCTAAGTCTTTAAAGATCGAAATGTGTCAATTTCAGTGTCAATTCCTGATGTGCTGATGTAATGTACCATAAGAGGCAATCTCCTCTTAGTTCCCATTCCACCTGAGCTCATGGTTTTGCACTCATGATAATTGTACAGAGCACCAACAGAGCATGCCCTGTGTGACTATGGTCTGGCAACGCTCCATTGGGAAGTGTGTGCAGTCAATTCTTCCTACTTTGCTTAGACCTCAGGTTAATTTAGTTTTGTTTTCATTTTAGTTTTGTTTTTTAAAATTGTTTTGATCGCCTCATCTAGCTACCACCTACTCACTTGACTTAAACGTCATCTCACTAACCCACGCTGATCGGGCTGCCAGCAGGGTGGCTGTGCAAATGCTTATGCGAAGATGGTTTCCAGACTGTAATCTCTGCGAAAAGAAATTTATCTGAGAGACTAGTAATAGTCTAGGATATGTTTTCAGTGGACGCTTCCTAAATGACACAATAATATCATATAATACAATAATATAATACCTATATTTAAGTTAGTGACAGACAGAAAAGGCATTTCTATAAAACTGTTTTCTCATAACAGTTACCCTGTTTTGGGAACATTTTTTTATTGACCTGTAGCAGTTATACAGATTTGTATTCTTCACCTGTGATGAACAATACTGGAAAATGTGCTTGACTCTTTCATAAAAAAAAGGAGATATGTTCAATTGTGGCAGCTAATCTGATTAAATCTGGTATTATCTAGTTCAGCAGGTAGATCATATCTATAATCTTCTGCTTTGTTCAACAGAGTGCGGCATTGTCTGCATGTATGCTGTGCATTCAGAAATCCATGTGCAATATAATATGAATCTTATCTCATAATTACAGTCCACAGAGAGGAAATGAAATAACACAAACCTACAGCAAAGGGTAGTGAGTGCATATAGAGTAGCTAATACAGGAGCACAGATTCCCTGACAGATATCCTGATTTTATCTTTCACATAGATGTTTTTTATTATTGTTTTATTTCAGTTATTTTGTTACTTTTAGAGCATTCAATCCAGTGGCAGTTTTTGATGTTATACTGCAGGGTTAGCAAAGCCACTGGTGTGTGTTTAATATCTTACTGTTTTGCACCATATGCAAACACTAATTTAGATGATAATATTATCCTATTTATTATTGCTCTGTGTGGCATTCAGGTGTTCCTGTGTTCGCATTCAGTTGTTTTTGAGTCTTGGATCAAGGCATAAAAATCAATCTCATTAACCTAGTAATTCTCATACTCCCTTCCAAATGTGGGATTGCTTTATCTCAGGGGGCCTATAACAGTTGTAATGTGACACACATTTCAAATTCATTGCTACCTCCTGCTGAGTTAAAATCTATTCACAAGCAAAGCTATTTCCCATAGATTTGAAGAAAATACACTCTTTACAGGCTGCTTCTATGAAATGCCCACTAAACCATAATTGTATTATAGTAGTGTATTGGCTTTAAGGTTAATTGTGTCCGAAGTGTTTACCATTATAATAGTTTTTATTCCACAGGTTAAGGATCAAGAGTTCCCCTACAGGAGGAACCTGGCTCGCGTGTTAATAGAGGTGGAGGACATTAATGACCACGTCCCCATCTTCACGAGTGCTCTGTACGAGGGCTCTGTCTATGAGTCAGCAGCGGTGGGCTCAGCTGTGGTCATAGTGACTGCTCTGGATAAAGATAAAGGCGAGAATGCAGAGCTCCTCTACACAATTGAGGGAGGTAAGCATCTATAGCTGTTTTACTGTATATTGTGTGTGTGTGTGTGTGACTACTTGTGGCTACTTTGAAGAATATAAATAATAAAACATATTCTGATTGTTTAAAACTTTTTAATTTGCTACGTAATTCCATATATATATATATATTTACATTTACATTTTACGGCATTTGACAGATGCTTTTATCCAAAGCGACTTACGTGTAGTACATTTGCCAATAGTTGGACAGCTCAAACATCAGCAATTGTAAGTAGGGCTGTGCAATATGACCAAAATTTCATATCCCAATAATGATTATGTTATATCCCGATAACGATACATATCACTATATAGCACATGTTCTGTAAATTATTTAAAGATGTAAACAGAATATGTGATACACTTTTTCATCATTGTAATGTGTTTTATTTAAATCTACAATGTAGAACATAATATAAACAAAGAAAAACCATTGAATGAGAAGGTAGTTCCAAGCATTTGACTGGTAATCTACTTGACATTATTTTCCATATTACAATAATAACTTATTGAGATTGTACTTTCTGCAGGGAACTCAGGGAATGCTTTCCGGATTGAACCAGTTTTGGGCATAATCTCCGTTGCTCGTGACTTGGACCTCTCCACAATTGGCCACTACGTTCTCACTGTCAGAGTCACTGACAACGGGTCTCCTCCACTGTCCACAACCACTGTAGTGCGCATTGCCATTACCCTCTCCAATAACGCTGGTCCAAAGTTTCCCCAACCCGAGTACCAGACGGAGATTACAGAGAATGTGGCAGTAGGGACCTCTGTCACCACTGTCAATGCCATCAGCCAGTCCACCCTGACTTACGACATCAAGCAGGGCAACAACGACCGTACATTCCGGATAAACCAGTACAGTGGAGTTATCACCACTCAGAAGGCGCTCGACTACGAGATTAAGATGTTTTATACGCTCACAGTTCAGGCCACCAACATGGCTGGCATGGCTTCCAATGCGACTCTGTACATTCAAGTCATTGACGAAAATGACAACCCGCCCGTGTTCCAACACCTGCGCTACCATGGGATCATTAGCGAGGCTGTGCCAGTCAACAGTGTCGTCCTGAACTCTGATGACTCGCCACTGGTGATCAAGGCCATTGATGAAGACCGGAACCAAAATGCTCTCTTGGTGTACCAGATTGTAGAGGACACTGCCAAAATGTTCTTTACAGTCGATTCTGGAACGGGCTCCATCAGAACCATCGCGAATCTAGACCACGAGACCTTTTCTAGTTTCCACTTCCACGTTCACGTGAGAGACAATGGTAGGCCGCAGTTAACAGCAGACAGTCCGACTGAGGTCACGATACAAGTGATTGACACAAACGACTCACCACCTCAATTCATCCAGGATGCTTATGAAACAGTATTGTTACTCCCTACCTATGTGGGAGTAGAGGCTCTGCAGGTCTCAGCCATAGACCCTGACATAAATGTCCCTACAGAGCTTACCTACTCTCTGAGTGATGGAATGTCAGAGCACTTTGCCATTGAGTCTTCCTGTGGGATCATCACTGTGAAAAACAACAACTTCTCCAAAGAACGTTTCCGCTTTAGTGTGAAAGTCTCCGATGGGAAGTTCTCTAGTACAGCTTCGGTCACAATCCTTGTCCGAGAAGCTTTAGATTCTGGCCTTAGCTTTGCCCATAGCCTCTATTCGTCATCCATTGAAGAGAATGTGACAAATATATCAAAAGTGGCTGTGGTAAATGCTATAGGAAATCGTCTCAATGAGCCACTCAAGTACACATTGTTAAATGCCGGGACAAGGTTCAGAATCCGGCCAACCTCTGGTGTTATTCAAACAACGGGAATACCTTTCGATCGTGAGGAGCAGGAATTCTATGAACTCGTAGTGGAAGCGGGCAGGGAACATGACCGTCTTCGTGTGGCTAGAGTAATAGTGAGAGTCCAGGTGGAAGACATCAACGACAACGCCCCTATGTTTGTAGGACTGCCCTATTACGCAGCGGTCCAGGTGGAGGCTGAGCCAGGCTCCCACATATTCCGTGTTATGGCGGTAGACCGGGACAAAGGGATCAATGGAGAGGTGTCCTACTACCTCAAGGATGACCACGGCCATTTTGATATCAACCGCCAAACTGGAAGTCTTAGTCTCAAGAAGGCCTTTGAGTCTGACTTGTCCAATGTGGAATACCATATGGTGATATATGCCAGAGATGGCGGTTACCCACCTCTCTCGACCACAGTGGAGTTCCCTATCACTGTCGTGAACAAAGCAATGCCCGTGTTTGACAAATCCTTCTATTCTGTTTATGTCAATGAAGATGTGGCTGTGCTCACACCTATCCTTGGCATCAATGCAACTAGTCCCGAAGGCCAAAGTATTATCTACACTATTGTTGATGGGGATCCATCTCTTCAATTTGACATTGGCTTTGACACTGGAGTCATAAGTGTCATCCACGCTTTGGACTATGAAATAGACCCGTCTTATCGCCTTACTGTCAGAGCCACAGACTATCTCACTGGTGCTCGTGCCGAGGTGGATGTAGATGTGATCATCCAGGATATAAACGACAACCCTCCCATGTTTCAGAAGATGTCTTATAGGGCAGTTTTATCTGAAACGGCCATGATTGGAACACCAGCGCTCCAAGTGATTGCTACTGACAGAGACTCCGAAAGAAATAATGTTGTCCGCTACCAGATCTTCTCAGATGTACACAACAGCACAGATTACTTTCACATTGACAGTAGCAGTGGTTTAATTCTTACTGCACGCATGCTGGACCACGAACAGGTTCAGAGTTATAACTTCACCGTCAGAGCGACCGATAATGGCTTCCCACCTTTGAGTAGTGAAGTATCGGTCACAGTTGTGGTAAATGACATGAATGATAATCCTCCCATCTTCAACCAGCTTCTCTATGAGGCTTATGTAAGCGAGCTAGCTGCCAGGGGCCACTTTGTCACTTGTGTCCAGGCTTCTGATGCAGACAGTTCAGATGTTGACAAGTTGGAGTACAACATTTTATCAGGGAATGAGAGGATTAACTTTGTGATGGACACACAAACAGGAGTCATAACTCTGTCTGGTCATCGTAAGCAAAGGATGGAGCCTGCCTACAGTCTCAATGTTTCAGTTTCTGATGGAGTCTTCACCAGCACAGCACAAGTTCATGTTAAGATCCTGGGAGCCAACTTGTACAGTCCAGTGTTTGTAATTAATAAATTTGAAGCAGAGCTGAGAGAAAATGCTGCTGTAGGAACCAAGGTCATTCAGGTAATGACCTAATTTGAATCATATCTTTATTTTACTTGCTTTTATCCTAGATTAATTGTCATATCAGTAATAATTCAGACCATGAGTGTTAAACCCTGAATCTTTAAGAATAGAAATGTGTCAGGTGTAATTCTTCATCTTGAATGCTTTATTATCCAAGCTGTGGTTAAAAACAACATATAACTTGCATAATATACACTATACACTATGATATATACTGTCCATAGCTATTAATTCATAAATCATAATTCTACACAAATAAGGATGTTCTTTGCTTTGCATCATTAAGGAACCTATTACACAAGTGATTTCTGCATCTCCATTACATCAAATTAAAAAATAAATCATTAAAAGTGTGGCAGAATTGGATCATGTCAGCTTGCAAAAAAATCACATTTCAGTTTAACATGATTGTTCTTTATTTCTTACTTTCTCACAGGTGAAAGCGACTGACGCTGACCCCGGAATTTTTGGCCAGATCACTTATTCCTTTGTTAGCGATGTGGGTAAAGACCAGTTCAACATCGACGCCAATGGTCAGATCACCACCATGGAGAAGCTGGACCGCGAGGACCTGGCCAATAAAAACCTGGTTTTAACAGTGGCGGCTCAAGACACGGGCGGACGTGCCTCCTATTGCACAGTGCATGTCACTTTGTTGGACGATAATGACAATGGTCCTCGGTTCCGTGCTACAGGGTACCGGGCTTCAGTCAAATCCGATGTAGCCAAAGGATATTTGGTAACCCAGATTCAGGCTTACGATCCTGATGATGGTATCAACGCCAAAGTAACGTACTCGCTGTACAGTGAAGCGCACGTTCCTGTAGCGGACATCCTTGAGATTGACCCAGATAATGGCTGGATGGTGACCAAAGGCAGCTTCGGCCACTTGAGAAACTCAGTCTTGTCGTTTTTTGTCAAAGCTGTGGATGGAGGTATTCCAATCAGGCACTCTCTGGTGTCTGTGTATATTCATGTTCTGACACCAGATGCCCACATTCCTTCCTTCAGCCAGCCCCAGTACTCCTTCACCATGTCGGAGGACAACCCTATAGGAATGGTCGTAGGATCTGTACGTCTTCAAGCTCCGCTTGGACATCCGCCTCTTCTAGCAACCTTTGCCCTGGTTAGTGGAGAGACCGGCGAGAACAACCAGGACGGCGTCTTTGTGGTGGAGAAGGACACAGGTGTCGTGAAGCTCGACAAGCCCTTGGATCACGAGGCCATCGCAGCCTACTCATTTAAAGTCACCGCCACTGTCCAGGAGGCAAAGTTAGACTTGGTGATCACCGTCGATGTCGAAGTGAAAGTGTTGGATTCGAATGACAACGAGCCCGCCTTCGAGTCCAACTCCTACGAAGCTACAATAATGGAAGGAATGCCGGTCGGGTCTCGAGTCATCCAGGTCCAAGCAACAGATCCAGATTCAGGAGGTAACGGCCAGGTGACGTACAGTCTGGGGGCTTTGACCCAGGCGGCAAGGGAATCGGAAAAGCCGGCTGGCACCTTCAGCATCGACAGCGCCACAGGCTGGATTTCCACCGTCAAGGAGCTCGATCACGAGACCAACCCATCCTACATCTTCACAGTGGTGGCTTCGGACCTCGGGGAGTCCCTCGCCCTGTCCGCCACCACCACTGTGACTGTGGCCGTGTCGGACGTCAACGACAACCCTCCCAGGTTCTTGGAGGAGAGGTATCGGGGCTCGGTACGTGAGAGCGACCCACCCGGGGAGGTGGTGGCCGTGCTGAACACCAGAGACGATGACAGCTCTCCTGTCAACCGGCAAGTCAGTTACCACATAACGGGTGAGTGCCTCTGCACTGTCTGTTGTGATGTATGTTGTGATCCTGCTGTCCACCGTTACCACAAGCTCCATAGTTCCATCATCTGTCAGCATAGAAGATAGGGTAGGATAAGATATGATAGGAGAAGCTGAGATAAGATGATATGATATGATAGGATATGATATGATTGGATAAGATGATATAAGATAAGATGATATGATATGATAAGATATGATAAGATAGACTTTGTTGATCCCACCCTAGGGAAATCCACTACACATGACTATATCTGGGGAACACTCAGTGGAGGCACATGCAGTTCTGAATATAGTTAGGCTATATCATATTTTAAATATAATTATTGCTATCATGTAAAATATGACAATTGAATCAATTTGCTAAAAAGCCGATTAAGTCGTAATGAAGCTGACACACTGGCACTAGAGCTCTCTTGTGATTTCCTCGCTTCTTTGCTTGTTCATTATGTTACATTAATGATATACAGTATATTTGAATTGTGTTCTATTCTGGAGGGTGATTCAAATAATGTGCATATGAATGGAGGAGGTTTAGTCATTGTATTGTGTCGGTCACTTGGTTTTCAGCAGTTATGCTAATATGTGTTCTTGTATTATATCTCCAGTAATAAGAAGCAATGTATCAGTGGAGAGAGTGCCTCGTGGTTTATTCTCAGCAGCAGCTTAGCTTATAGTACATGTCTTTACAGATGGTTGCAGTGTTCAATACAGCTGATGTTAACTGTCCTATGCTGGACGATATCTCTCTCTCTCCTTTTCTTTGTAACTGTTGCCTAACTTTACACTGTAGAATGGGGATCCGTTATCCATTGGCATGGTGTCCATGTGTTATCTACAGTTTGTAAATAGTACCAAATGCACTTTTTGTTACAACTGCAACAAAAAGTGCTTATATCTGGTTTTCAAGACTGGGTTTTTTACCTCTCCCCCTTACAAGTTATTTTAGCCTATTAAAGTGTAACTGCACCCCAGCTCTGAGCCTGACTCCACCTTTAAAGTGTACCTGCACCCCAGCTCTGAGCCTGACTCCACCTTTAAAGTGTAGCTGCACCCCAGCTCTGAGTCTGACTCCACCTTTAAAGTGTAACTGCACCCCAGCTCTTTTTAGGGTGCAGTTACAATTTAACGTGTATTTATCTGCTGGAGATGGTAAATCCACTGCTGGAGATTTACCATCTCAAGCAGTGGTTTATTCATAAACAAGGCTGACACATTTGTTTTATCTGAATGGCTTGGGTGACCTAGGCACGTCAATATGAGTTCAGTGTCATAATGTGCTCTGATACTTGTTTGTAGGGGAAATGTGATTTTCCTTTCGTGACATCCTTCTCTGTAAAAGAATAAAACAGGATTATGAAATACTGTGGGAGAAAGGGAAGGTGAAGGAATACTGTGGAAAACCTGTTAATAGGAAGAGTGTTGATCAAAGGGGTGAATTTGGTTTTTGTTCACGCTAATTGACAAGCGAGAAGGTAATAATTAGGGATGTCACCGATACGATACTGAGATCGGAAATCAGTTCGATACTGACTTAAATAGCTGGATCGATATCGGTGACAATTAGACAGTTGTAAACGATCCATGGGGATGATTCAATTAAATGTATTTACATGCGTAGGTCTACTGTCAAGCATCGGCCATGTCTAACCTACCCAGGCCACACTATCAGCAGCAGGTTTATAAAATGCATCTGTCCTAAAATAGTTATTTACTTTGCAACTTAACTTAATTTAACACTGGAATCAGATCGGTACTCCGTATTGGCCGATACCCAAAGTGCTGGGATCTGTATCGGTATTGGGACTGAACATACTGTATCGTGCCATCCCTAGTAATAATCAAGCTGACATGAGACTGAGACAGTGGACCAGAGACAGAGGACCAGAGACAGAGGACCAGAGACAGTGGACCAGAGACAGTGGACCAGAGACAGAGGACCAGAGACAGAGGACCAGAGACAGAGCAGATTGAAAGCTAATTAAGGACTTTTAATAGTCCGGAAACTCTCCGTCAAACTAATGAGACATGTGCAGAGAATGAAAGGTACGCGAGTGACGTGACCTTATAGTTGATGGAGAAAGGGGAGTTTCGTCAACGCCACGGCAGGCAATGGAGAGAATAAAGGCAGAAGTTCGAAATGAGAAATCGCTTGATGTTACTCGATATATAAAGTTGGTCAGAACACAAGCTACTGTAAGGTATTTTTCTGTCAAAAGTCCTGTCCAATAGGTTAAGGCGGAGAGTGAAAAGGATAGATTTTATGCCAGAAGCTACATGTTGGTTGTTTGTATGTTTTGCATGCAGCTTTCTTTAGACATAGCCTACAAACAATGCCTGCATTGTATCAGACTTACCATCATTTCTGCTTAAATCAGACAAGACTTTCACACCAAAGTGAAAGTGATGGCCCGGGGATACATCTTCTGGTGCAAACTTGACACCTGCTAAGGCACGTCTATGATTTATGATCTCGAGACATGAAAATTGGATGAATGGAAGAGCACATTGTGAAGTGGCTTGTTAATGATTTAATCTTGTCTTGTCGCTAGCATGTCTTGCTGTGTTTCTGTCGAGCTGCATGCCAGCAGCTCCATGCTTAATGCTTTGAAACAGGCGGTCACAGATCTGATTATATTTCTGATATAATCATGTTGCCTACTGTTACTCTTTTTGAAATTTATACGAGTGTCGTTTCTTTCATATGAAACCGTCAGGCCACGAGCCCGTTCCCGAATGCTGAGTTGCTGGAACTTGAACCACACCACCCTAGAGTGCTCATGTTTGAAGTGCACGTTCCGGCAGAGTTGTGTCTCAAGGAAAAACGATGAGCTGTGGCAGAAAACGATTGGCTCTGTGTAACACAGCCCAGGGAGTGAAACCTTTCAACAATTTCTCTGCCGCCATAAAAATGTCCAGAAGACATTAATCCCGCCAAATGCTACAATAGTAAACCTGGACTTGAAAGGCTGAAAGTGCTCAGAACCTATTTATCCTATTGAATTAAACTGACCTTTGAAAGGAGGCACGAGTCAATGGCCGTGGCTAATTCCCAGGTATAGCACCGCTATGGCGATAATGATGTGCAGATCATTAACGGCAGAACGCTCTGGACCGAATGCCAACGTGTTCATTTTCCAGCTCAATAGCCACTCATCAGACGCCATTCACCTGAGACCACAAGCCAGATC
>JAODLL010000086.1:0-14339 GCA_026546735.1 Forbesichthys agassizii | reverse complement strand
TATAGTCTATATATATATATATATATATATATATATATATATATATATATATATATTTGAGGTTGTGTCAGAGAGATTTCCCCCCCTGGTTGTCTTCAGTGACATGTCAATGAAAGGAACAGGACTGTTGTTTCTGTCTGCATTCTAGTTATTTCATAGTTCCATGGTGGAACAGAGTGGACTCTGTGAGCTGGTCTGTACACCCAAAGAACCCATTTACTGGGACAAAGGGCGGGAAGGAGGGGGGCAAATGCTAGCAACTGGAGAGTCCCTGCTCAGGTATCAGCATCTGGGGAGAGGTAGAAGAGAAATGGGACAGCTGTATTTGTGGGGGCCTCTGTATTCACACAGTTGGTTATGGTTTGGAGATTAATGATGGCACTAATGCTAGTAATGCTAGTAATGTTAGTGATGGCATTACTAACTGGTGAAATGGTAATAGTGGACGATGGACTGTGAAAGCCACTTTGGCAGATATCAAGCTACTGCTTGGAAGTTGTATTCTAGCAGTTGGTTGGCACACATGTGACGTAAATAATCTTATGCTCGATGTGGAACTAGCCTTGCAAGACCATCTTGATATCGCAAGCTCCAATTTCATTTCACCTCGAGTGGCAGTGACTTTTGTCGAGTGACGTTTGTTGACTTATTAGAGCACAAGCGTCCAATTTACAGACAGCTACATTGTTTTCACAAGATAATGTTAACTGCGTACGTCATACTTAGTTTGGCTTCCACCGGTGCTCTAGATCAGTGATTTTGAGGGGGGGGGGATGCGGGGTTTAGCGAGACACAAAGGAGGTCACAAGATGATTTTCATAAATTAAATAACAATTTCAAATGATTAAAATTGCATAGTTTAGCCACAATTGTTATTAG
This sequence comes from Forbesichthys agassizii, assembly GCA_026546735.1. Classification (NCBI taxonomy): domain Eukaryota; kingdom Metazoa; phylum Chordata; class Actinopteri; order Percopsiformes; family Amblyopsidae; genus Forbesichthys; species Forbesichthys agassizii. The sequence continues at coordinate 13,460 of JAODLL010000086.1, read as the reverse complement.
TACAGTTTATAGATTACTGTGATGCATTCTGCTACTAGCCTGTATTAAAACACTATCAAATAATTAATAATATGGCTGTTACTCTTCTACCACCTCTGGGAATAAACGGGGGTCAAGAGTCTCTGGCACTGTTATTTTGGGGGGTCGTGAGCTGAAATGTTTGAGAACACCTGCTCTAGATTATTCATATTGGGTGAGAAAATGGAAAGAAGTCCAATTGTATACAGAAGTTTGATTGAAATGTATGAGACCTGTATGAGAAAAACTTATCAGTCTGGAACTGTAGAGTTCCAGACTGATCCTGAAGTCAAGCTGTCGCTTATGAGATCAGGATGGTGTCTCGATGCCGACGTAGAACAGCAAACTGATTTAACCAAAATGCAGTTGCAGTGAGTGCCCCATGTTAACAACAAATGTGCTTTATATGCAAAACAGCTCCTGTCAAGCATTGCGGATTAATCTAGCATGCACAGGATGAAGCTGCCTGGCACTCTAATGCAATATAAGCAGAAATACAGTATATCAACTGGGAAAACTTCTACAATCTTAACCATTCCTTAGATTTTCCCGGCTGCTCTGTCTAATGATGGATCCAGGAAAACATTTTCAATACTACTGAATGCATGCTTAGTTTGTGTCTGAATTACCCTTGCAGCTGAAACACATTAAGGATGCACCAGCAAGTAGGGGTCGATATTCGCCTCATTGACTGCCATTGGCAAATAAGATGACATGTTGTAGCCGAGGATTGTCTGCTGTATTGCATACATTTTGCCGTGGCTAAACATTTCGTTGGGTATTTGTGGTATGACTTGGACAGGAGTAGCCTTCCGAGCTAGAGATGATAAGAACATAAAATCCTATAATAATGTACCAACCATAACATCCACTGGCTGGATAATGGAGACGACTAGCAAAAAAGACAGAAATTGTTGGTCATGTGGGAGTATTTCACCATTGGGCATCAGCCAAATTGTTCTTTTAAACATCGGTATCAGCACAGAAATTTCACAATGGGTGTATCCCTAATAAAAACAGTTTGTTTGGTTTGAATCTTACACAGCAAATTGCCCTGCCACAACTACACAGCTCCAAGAGAGGTCCTCTCTACCCCTCCCTCTCCACAGTGCTCAAATGTTCACATTTTATCCACTTATATTGCTACAGGATGTATACACATGCAGTTGTGTTTAAAACAAAGTGTCCCTTTGGGTTCTGAAGCCAATAATGGCATTGAGAACTATATAGAAATCTGGTACAAGCCACTGTGGGGATAAATGTTGTTGGTGGAGCTAAGATAATAATTGGCTCACTGACTATAAAATGGACCACAGCACAGCCACTGTTGCAAGACCAACCGTGTAATATTGTGGAGAGGAATAATTACACACAGTTCAAAGCAGATCGTGGTGTCTTTCAAGTATATCAGGAACCTTAAAATAGTGATGTATTAATTGCCTATGGCTGGAAAAATTAGCAAACCAGTTTTTCCAACCTTCAGAAGATTAATTTCTCCAGGGAACAATCCAGTGTGTTCCAGCCTACTTTAACAAGGACATGCATTGACAGTGATCTGCTGTCAGCATGAAGTATAAAATGATCTCAATCACAATTCAATCACACCTCTGCTACAGTATAACTTGATCCTATACAGACAACACCTTCCTGCTATTATATACGTATCTCAAACAACAACAACAAAAACATACGTCCCACACAGCTAACCAATCTCTTTGTTTCCCTACTTTTGTGCTGTATTCAGATATCAGGTGCCACACTATTAATCTAAACTAAATCTGGTTAAATGTGAAATTGTGAGAGTTTTTTGTTTTGGCTAGGATCGATATTAATTGTTGGCTCTCCTTTAGGATATGCATCACTTGACCAGCTTCTATATCCTAGCAATTAGCATACCTGAAACTGCTCTTTGCCATTCTACAACAACCACTCTCACACTGGGCTTCATATTCCCACATGACTCAACAATGTTTGTTGTGCTGCTTTCCTATGTAATTTAGCATCACTCTGCATTTGTTAATGCTCTGTTTTTATCTGACCACATCTATTTGCCTTTTGTTTACTGTAAAGTGCGTTACAAATCTGTGTTGTTATGGTGCAATTTAAAGAATGCATATCCCATCCCACACCTGAGTAGCTGTCAACCCGCTACAGTGCTCATACCCCTAATCATCTCTCTCTCTCTTTCTCTGCAGTGATTTTTTAAATCTACACCCTGGGACAAATAAAACAAGCTTTAACTTTTACTGAATATATAGTTGTTTAAAGTGGACACTATGACTAAACATGATTGACACTACCCTCCAAGAAGTTTGAATCAGATAATAACATGAAGATGATTTAAAGACCGAGGAAGGGTCCAGTGCTCTTGCATTTAGCTATAAATTCATATGATCGTTAACGTAAAAGAAATAAAATATGTAAATAGGGGTTTTAAGGTGTGGATTTCTGTCATGTAACTTCATAGTCAGCTAAATGAGAGTAGTGTGTGGTGCAAGAGATGGCCAAATGAAACCTCAGCCTGCAATGCAAACCTGCATTGTCCATGTTTGGTTAGTGCTACTGAATTCCACGACATAGGCAACGTACATAGAAACACACATGAACGGTCAAAGGGTCCTTTCTTTGTCAATCGTGATCTGTCTACCATAACAGTTTTACAAGGCAGATACCGGTAAATCGCAAGTTAGGTGTCAGTTGCACTGACTTACACAGCTAGCTGCATCAGCGAGGTTGTGCTATCTCGCTAACAAACAGAAACGTCACTATGCTACAGTAGCTTTAGCTAACTAGGCTAGCACTCATAAAATCAACAAAACTGACTATTCTCGACCTTGGCCGAATGTATAGAAGCAGTCTCACCTTCTGCGATCACCCTTTTGATTCGCAGTTTCATGTCGCCCAGCTCTACGACCTGTCCGACGAAGTCGTTCTGGTCTCGACTGGCAGCTCCGGACGAGCCGGGCCCGGCTAGGAAATCAAGTGCCGACTGGAAGAGGGACATCTTGTCCTGAGCCCCCGTTGTCAGCCTCACATATAATCGTTCCGGGTGTCAAAGTAACGCTGGATGAATCCAGACGGCCTTGAATGGGAAATCTTGCGTGCTTGGCCAATCGTTAGAATGAATAATTAAGTGATATTCCTACTCCAGAAACAAACATCCTCTTCCTAAGCTGACGAAGCCGCCATCGTCACAGCAAAAGAGGTAACTTCCGTGACAGGTGTTGACGTCACGACGTTGGGTACATGGCATTGGGGTCTCCACCATCCATCCCTCCATCCATGGTATCAACAACGATTTTTTTGAACGATTATATTTTTTACATTTTTGTGACATTTTAGATTGGGCATACACCGCACACAAAATAAAATGGTAGCAACATTTCAATGACACCTCCGTAACATCCACGGTGTCATTTTGAAACACTAGCCTATTGTGTCCACCCCATATGCTATATTATTTCAGCATTGCCATATTTTTTTAATTTAAATGGTTGGTTTGACTAAACGTACAGGTTTACTATTTGGATATCTTGGCGTTTCTATGTATCGCCAGGCCAGCAAACCCAAACATTCATATATACGATGCAAGTACCCCATCTTGTGGTAAATAACCTACCATTCTCATCTCATTTTGTCCAACTATCAGTTATTTACATTTTGGTATAACGAGGTATAACGATTTATAGGATAGGGTTTTCTTTAATATAATTTATTATATTATGTTATTTTATTTATGACAACAATATACTTTCTTCTATTGATTCAAATATTATTAAAGATCTAACATTTTCTGTTTAGACTCCAAATCCAGTATCATGAATGCAGTTCTGCTTTTATTGACCAACATATGGCTACAAGACTCTAGCATTGTACTGGCACCAATGGATACATCCAATCTATTTTTAATCATTTTAAAAAACACATACACATAGCCTATATTTGAATTATTTAAAACTTACACACTTCTTTAAGTTGTTTTACAGAAACAACGCCCACTCCTCCTGGAACGTCTGCCTGCAGTGACATGTCTGTCATATGGACGCCATGAACACGGCACAGGTATTGGTATTGCATGGAGTTGCTGTTTCCTGGTTTGCCTCCTATCTCTCAGGGCGCCAACAGTCTCACTGGGTGTCCCCCAAGGCTCGGTGCTGGGTCCTCTGCTATTTACTATATACCTCCTACCCTTTGGCACGATCATGCGACACCACAACATTGACTTTCACTGCGATGCGGACGACATCCAGCTCTACATCTCAACTAAACCCACCTCATTCCTCCATCCCATCTTGCTCACCAGCTGCCTTCATGACATCCAGATCTGGATTACTCTAAACGCCCTCAAGCTCAACAACAGCAAGACAGAGGTAATGCTCCTTGACTCCAAATCCACTCTCCCCACACATGACAACTCCAGCCTGAACATTTCTGGTCTTCCCACCCCACTGTCAACAACCGCAAAAAGTATTGGCGTCACCTTTGATAACTCCCTGACATTCGATTCACACGTCAAAACAATCACCCGAGCATCCGTGTTCAACCTCCGCAACATATCTAGGCTCCATCCTTCACTGTCATACCCAAGCACCGAAACCCTCATCCACGCCTTTGTCACTTCACAACTGGATGACTGCAACTCTCTTCTCTCTGGCATCCCAACCAAACTCATCAATATATTCCAATTAGTACAGAACTCTGCTGCCAGAATCCTCATGAACACAAAGTCAACGGATCACTATGTGCTCCCTCCTACCTCTGTGACCTTCTCCTGCCATATACTCCCTCCCGATCTCTCTGCTCCTTCTCTACAGGGCTTCTCATCACCCACTCCATTCCACCTCTCCATAATGGGGCCTCAGGACTTCAGCTGCTTTGCCCCCAGACGCTGGAACGCACAACCCACCGACATGCCACCACGGTCACCTTGTTTGCTAAGCTCCTCAAAACCCACCTCTTCAAGGTTGCCTATGACGTTTGACCCTTTGTTCCACTCTCACCTGACTGTTTTATTTTATTTAGCTTATTTAGTATATATTTATCAGATCAAATGTTTATTACTATAGTATGTATATGTCAGCCAACTGTGTCCTTGAGTGTTTATAAAGGCATCCCAAATAAAATGTATTATTATTATATTATTATTATTATTATTATTATTATTATTAATAATAATATATGCCTTAAACGCCTGTTAACAACATCCTTGAAAATATTGCTCAGCACTATTCATTATTTTACTTTACATACTGTATGGTGTAATAGGCCTAGATACATTATAGGCTACTCCTTAAAATTACATTTGCTCCAACATGTTCCATGTTAACCAATTGGTGTCAGATCAGTTCAACCTGCACGGTTTCTCTGAGTTCAGTTTAGTTCAGACATGGGCGACTGATTGATCCAGCAATTTCTCGCCAATAGAATTTGCTACTGCTGTTGCAATAGCCTATGCAATAAAGTGTTGTCATACGCCTCACTTATAATTTGATAACTGAAAACAATTTCAAAATGTCAGCCCTGAGCAAAGAGACATATTACACATTGCACGCCAGCATTGCCCAATGATGATGGCACATCAAGCTGCTATAACCGTTAGGTCATAGCTTTAATAAGGTTAAATCAGCAGTCAGCTCCTATACACTTTGCTTGCATGGTGACAATTGGTTCTTTCTTTGCATTTAATGTCGGTCTCTTTCTTCAAAAATCTCACTTGGTTTTCATCAGAAGAAAAAAAAACTATAGCCTTTATCTTATTCTATCAATTCTTAATGCTGTATGTGTTTATTTAAGGGTATGCTTGATAACTATTAAGGATTTAGCCATTGTCAAATATTATAGGCAGCCTATGTAGTTTATTCAAACACAAAACAACGTGGGAAGAATGCAAACTTGCATTAGCATGATTAACATGGCCTTTTATTAAATAATTATTTGTTGGACGTGTTATTATAACAAAGGCTTTAAAAAAATGAACAGACAGAAAATATCCGCTCTTTATCCAGTTTATGACACCCAGCTGGATACCTGCTGTCTTAACAAGATGAGACCCGAAGTGATACAGCATTTGCGACATGTAATGCTTTCAAATTACTGAATAAAATGTAGGCCTTCTTAATAAAATATGTGATCTTTGGGCGCATACTCCAGTGCTTTGTTGTTTCTTGTTTGTTTTTTAGTGGCCAGAGAGTCATGCTTCTTATCTTCCTGTATGTTTGTATACTTCTTGAATATTAGAAATGCCAACTTGGCTGCACCTTGCACCTCAGTTACAGCAAGCACTACGGATAAACTGACTAATAACCACAATAAAAGGTCTCTTCCTCGTATATTAACAGCATATTGTCCATCCAAATTATGTATCAACGCCTCACCTATAAGTTGTGACATTAGCCTAAGCCTAATGATGTGTAGGACATATCATAAACAAGGCACAGTGGTTACTGCAATAAGTGTCATGTCTCTTTAACAGTGGGCGGTCCAGTCACCTTGAGAGGGTTTGATAGTCCAACATTCAATTTCAGAAGAACTTCAATGCACTTTGTTTCTGATGCTGAATTACACAACCTCGTTTGAAAGGTTGGAACATGGTTTTTAAGTCATTATTATATCTACCTATAACTTACTCTCTCACTGGAATTTGAAAAAAGGTTTGCTTCTTCACATCTATTCTAAATGGTGCACAATTGAGCTGACAAGAGCACATGTGTGGTCAATGTTTCTTACCAGATTGAGTCATTTTATTTGGCGAAATTATCTGTTCTATTATAATTTACCCTTGAGATCAAGCCAAGTGAAGAAGGGTGGTACAATAATCACACCGGGTTAAATACATTGTGGTTTTCAAACATAACCTATATACAATATATAGATATATAGATACAAGTATAATATATAGGATATCATAAGAACATGAATCTAACTTTATTAAATACATTGTACAAACGGGAGGGTGAAATTCCCTGCTCTATGATTGGTCACACCCCCAAACGATGATTGGTGAAGAAACACGCCAGTCCACCACGAGTGACACGCCCAATGTATAGACCGATCTGTCGGCTGATGTGGAACCACGCTAAGAACCAATCAAAACCTTGCAATTTGACAGCAGCGTCCATATGGCACGTCCCTGGTCTATGAGCACGTCTCTCATGTTCACAAGAAAAGCGAATGGGATTTGTTCAAGACTCATATCTGTTTCAAAACAAACAAGCGTGCAGGCCCACACACACACACACACACACACGCACACACGCACACACGCACACACACAGGAACGAAATGAAGAACATATTACTTTTTACTTATTTGGTCAATTTAACATGACTTAATACATCACTTAATATAATATGCAGAGCAATAAGATGGGAACGGACAAAACAAAAAACTTGGTTTCTTATGTTTTGTGTAAGATACACTAAAATTATTGGGAGTAAACAACTATTGGCCAAGATATCACTTCAAAGCAACCAAATATGGAAATTAAAGAGCTATTCCATATTTGCAATATGACACATTTGTACGTATGCATTCATACATTCATATAATTAACACATTCAATGTATTATATTATCCTAGAATTGAAATAGTAAATTCTTTGAAAAACAGTATGAAGCATCAATTAGTCAAAGTAGAACTTTATATTTAAAAAATGAAATACTTTGAAAGTCCTTTAATTAAAATACAATTAAGTTATTTAGGCTACAGCTTTTATTTCAAATGGGTGACTACCTCCCAGACATATACCATATAATTTTGCATAATGGAATAAGCCATAGACTGTATATATAATATTTTATAAACCTCTACAGGTTCCAGTTTTTAAAAACGCTTTGAAACGCGACGTCTTTCTGAATGCAGTTAATGCGTCTACGTCATGACAATGGGGCGGAGCCTGTCACTTTAGCCTGTAGTCTGGGCCACGCCCACGCTTAACGAGTAGGCTACAGTTGAGCCTGTCTGCTCTTACACATATATCGTGCCGACTCAAGCTATAAACCTAAGTATAGCCGTTCATCTCATTAAAGGTAACGCAACAGACAGCATTTGTAAGACGTATTATTAGCCTTAACCATCAGCAGAAGAGGAATAGCAGCCATGTCTAAGGACACGGAGAAGAAGTGCGACAAGATTATGGATATAGAGTGCAAGGCGTGTTGGTATCCGGACTCCAAGAAAAACACACAGATGGACAAATTCAGAACACGGGTTAACAAGAACCACGGCCTTCATCTCGGTGAGTGGAGCATACAGACTCTGACTATGTGGTCATACTGGAACTGCCGTCAAGTCTTTACACTTGCACACACAGACAGTAACATACCCAAGTCACCCACGGATGATGATGACAACCCAATGCAACCCTCTCTTTGTCCTGCTGTCATTGGGCACCGCAAGCCGATACCTCGGTGTTGCTGCTGCGGGGTTGCCATACAATAGCGACAGCGCTAATTCTTTTTATGAAAGCTGTCGTTTCGGATGTTTAGGCCGAGAGGGCCTGTCTGGAGGTAAATCTAAAAGAGTTGGTAACACAGAATAAATAGACCACGGAAGATAGAGAGAGGCAGGCAGGCAGACAGACGGGCAGACTGTTGCATAATCAACTGAGACGCGTGTGAGAGAGAATATGAACACAGGTGTTACGCCTAATTCTGTGTCCTGCCGAATTCAATGACTCTTTCGAAACGAAGTATGTTAAATAAAGCAGAAAAAACATGAAAAAGTTCGGTAGACATCAATTAACTTTAAAACGACGAGGCTGGTGTAGATAAAGTAGATTATATTCACTTTTTATTCAGAAATCGCTTAAATCATAAGCTTTTTGCAGAGCAAACCACCATCGATATAGCTAACCTTTTAGTAACCCGTTAACGTACTAAAACACTTCGGGAGCGAGACACAAAAAGTGCACGAGAAATCACACATACACACACACTGATAGATTGTACATGATTTTAGGTGGCGCATGCGCACGTTCGAAAGGGTCACTGAATTCGGCAGGACACAGAATTGGGCGTAACACCTGTTAATTTTGGATAAGGATAATTGAGGACACTAATTCAACTATGATATTAACTTATTCTATTTTGTTCTGTTATACCCAATTATATTCAATTCTACGTAATTCGTCTGGTTTTACCAGACACAACGTTGTATACGTATAGAAAGTCTTGTTGGCCTGGTTATCTGCTTTTCTTCTGTGGTACAGGAGCCTACCGGCTGTGCTAACTACCTTCTGCTGGTAGATTTAGTTCAGCCAGACACGCCCAATGTTGCGCCTCCCAACAATTATGCCATGGTAGTGTATTCCTCAGCGAGAAACGGCACCTCTTCCTACTCAGTGTAAATTGCTTTAGGTAAAGTCCTGTGCACTGCTGTAAAGAGATATAAAACGAGAATGTATACTAAAAGATTCAATTCAAATGCATTCAATTTTACACACCTTTATCTTATTGATAGCAACTGTTGCCAAACGGTTTCAGATAATATCAAAGGGAATATCAACAGGCTCTGCAGGATGATGATGTAATCTATTGAACTAAAGTAATAACTATTAATCTACCTGCTGATCTTAAACAGTTACTTGTTATTCCCCGTCTGTCTGCACTAGAGAACTACAGTGACTTGTACCAGTGGTCCGTGGAGAGCTACCCAGACTTTTGGGCAAACGTTTGGAGCTTCTGTGGAATAGTGAGCTCCTCCATGTATGAAGAGGTGAGTGTGTCACACTGTGGAAACAGTGGTGGTTCATTACTGATTTTTGCGGATATTCTTTACCTTACCTAATTCGGTTGATAGTTAGCATCAGCTGTACTTCAATGAATGCGTCTTTTCCTTTGAGCACCTATAATATGGTTAGTTAGCTTGCTGTGTATCCTGTACGGTACAGGATGTGCCACGTGCTTGCAGGTAGAAGGGTTGTGTGGCTAAACTTAACACTCCCCTAATTTATACACACACACACACACACACACACACACACACACACACACACACACACACAGCTGATAAAATGTAGTGTTTTGCATTAGCCACATACTTGTCAGTCAATAACACGCATTCCCTGATATTGCTAGTTACATTCAAGAGTTGCCCTGGGAATTCTGAAGAGACGTGCATGAAAATATCAAACACTGACTGCACCATCTATTAGATGCTGGAAGATTTGTTTCAAATATGTCAATTACTGTAACTTATGAAGGGGCTTTTTATGTGTGTGTGTGTGTGTGTGTGTGTGCGTGCGTGCACGTGCATGCGTGATCTAGGTGGTAGATGTGACCAAGCGTGTCTCAGATGTTCCTGAGTGGTTCAGAGGAGCGCATCTGAACTATGCAGAGAATCTACTCAAGCACCCAGACCAGGACAAAGTGGCTCTATATGCTGCCAGTAGGTACACTTTAATAATAGCAATGTTTAATTACCATATGGAGGGAAGGATGCATTTATGGAAATAACGCACACTGTACTTATCCCATTCTACCTTAAAAACACCCACAATGTCATTGTCACTTTCCCATTTAGCCATATTAAATTAAAATGAACATTTCTTATTTGCTCACTTGTTGCGTAATTGTTGCTCCTTAAGGCTGCTCCTTAATGCTGATTCACAGGCATTAGAGTAAGGGTAAGAGTCTGTATTCTTTTCTCCAAGCAGAAGACGTGTTAAGGGTTAGTGCAGGCAATATGCTCATAAACCAGAGGCTACATACGTCATGTTTTTATTAGATTAGCCACTGGTCTGCCTCACAAGATTATGCTAATGGATGGTCTCTCTTTCTCTCTCTCTCTCTCTGCCTCACTGTTTTTCTTTTGTGTAACAGTTGTTGGCATGTTTATGCACGGTGTGTGTACACAACCGCACGCACGCACGCACGCACGCAAGGGCTATAATGCCATTACAAGAAGGCCCATCAGTAACAATGCTGCAGTGAATGTCAGCAGGCTATTACTTAGAGAGGCCAGCGTGTCTCAGGGCTTTATCTGTGTATCGTTGTGCCTGTCTTTCTATAGCTAACCTCTGCCGGTATCTTTGTCTTTGGCCTGATGTCTTTCTCTGTTTTTCCCGCTAATGTCGTGTAAATCAATTTCAAGATTTAGAATTGTCTTTGTTTTTAAGATAGTTTACTGTATAGAAGTCTTTACCGATAACATTTGATTTATTTTCAACATCAGATTACTGTTGAAATCAAAAACAAAATTATGGTTAACAAATAAAGGTTTAATGATTTTAGCCGAATACAATTATGAACAATTAAAGCATATTACTTTAATGAAATCAAATATAATCTTTTGTTTCTGACATAAATTGAAAGTACATACAGTTATATTTAATTGTTTATCCACCCCGTAAGAAATTGAACGTTTTTGTAAAAGTAAAAAAAGTAATAGCAAATAATAATAATAATAATAATAATAATAATAATAATAATTTATATCTTGCCTTCTATCACATTATAGTCTCAAAGGGTTGCACATTTCACATGGAAACAAGCAATATGTCTATAATGTTCTTATATTGGCCAATGTTTTTTTCTGTGTGATTACATTTATTCTCTCTCTCTCTCTCTCTCTCTCTCTCTCTCTCTCTCTCTCTCTCTCTCAGCAGAGGCAAATGATGAGATAGTGAAGGTGACTTTTGGTGAGTTGAGGCGGGATGTAGCGCTCTTCGCTGCTGCCATGCGAAAGATGGGCATTAAGACAGGAGATCGGGTTGTAGGTAAGTCTCTACAATCGTCTGCAAGTCGCCGTACAATTATGTTTGGCCAGCGAGAAAATATCATGTGACAATTGATATTGATTAAAATAAAAAAATGTGTCTAACAAACGGTGGACCCAGAAAACAGGGGCCCTCAAGACAAGTGGAAGTGGGCATCTGATGAGTCTGTTTACTTGCATTAGTGGTAAACCAGTTTGCCTTTATTGTGGTGCTGGTGTGGCCGTCATTAAAGAATATAACATAAGACAGCACTATGAGACTATACTATTTATTGCTGTCGACACAGTCCCAGGTTTTTTCTGAATTGTATGTATGTATGTTTGTTTGTATAAGTACTGTATATGTTTTATAACTTGTATGTTTTAAGATACTTCTTGGCCAGGTCTCTCCTGAAAAAGAGATTTTAATCTCAGTGAGATTGCCTGGTTAAATAAAGTTTGGCCTCTCTGATTGTCGAGCAGGATGGTCTAGTGGCCTGGATGTTGGGCTCCCAGCCGGAAGGTTGTGGGTTCGAACCCCGCTGCTGACCTACCTGTAGGCATCTTTGAGCAAGATGCTTCCTACCCCCATCTGCTCCTAGTTGATCGCACCTGCATGGCAGCAAGCAGTGTATGAAAGTGAGGCAAAATAATGTAAAGCGCTTGAGATAAAAGTGCTATATAAATGCATTCCATTTACCGTTGAGTTTGACACCCCATAGGCAACCAGCAGCCTATTTACTAATTACCCTAGCTATAGATAGATGTGTGGGCCATATAAATAAATCCAATCCACTTTATTTATAGAGCACATTTTAAAACAACTAAGTTGACCAAAGTGCATCACGACACAACAACAAATAGTGTGTTTTTAGTTGTGATTTAAAAACAGGGGCCAAATCTAATAGGGAGCTCATTCGACTGCAAAGGCTCGCTCACCCTCATTTTTTAGCCTGGCTCTAGGGACAACCAGGAGATGCTGGTCCGCTAACCCTTTCCTTGTATTTTCTTTGAGATGTGTTAAGCAATGTGGATCTTGGCACCTTTTGTATTAAACCACCCAATATTTAGGTGTGTAAGTTCTGTGACAGGTCTTTCTTGTTGCCCCGGTGTGTCTTGTTGGATCGGTTGGTATGTCTTCTCTTTGCTTTATCATTGAGCTCTGCCTGTGAAGACCATATTTGTGTTAGACAAACCAACAAGAAGCCAGGGAGCTGTCTTTGGGAGGAAAGCAAGCTGTTTTGAAGCATAGAACATATGGGAACTTGGTCAGAGCAATTTCCTAAGCATTAAGTACAGCCATTTTGAATGCCCTGAGAAAATTAGGGAAGTTAAGTGATTAAAGAAAATATTTGCGTTATTTACATGCTTTGTGATTAATTCATCTAATTTATTTAAATGTGATTAATTAATCAGATTAATCACATTTATCAATATTTGCCTTTCTCCCTTACATGTTGATAAATCGAGCGATTGGCAGTTCAGTAGGCTATAGGCTACTGAACTGCCAACTTTATAACTCTATAGAGTGACATTAGACATTTAAATATGTTTCTGCCTTTATGGGGTTGTATGATGTAATATAAAGATCAGCAGAAATCATTACAGTATAGTAAGGAAGCATTTTTCTGGTTAGAATTTATCCTAGGCCTATTTGTTATAGCATTTATACCTACACTACACTGACTAGGCTACTGTGTGCCTATAGACCTACACTACACTGACTAGGCTACTGTGTGCCTATAGAC